>CM076569.1:743231669-743427870 GCA_034641835.2 Pinus albicaulis | reverse complement strand
TCCTTCATATTCGAATAAATATTGTGTCAAAATGCTTAGTCACTTCCCCTAGTTTTAAGCCATCTATATTGCATCGAAAGCATTAGGGCAATGAAAAATATAGATAACAGTGTATCTATATAACGATTAGGAGGATTAAAAATATAGACAACTTTTTATCTAGATATCGATATATCTAGGGACATGTCATAAATATATCATTATGTTGCTTTTCCTACTAACGTATCGGTTGATGTTCTGCATTTTCGATGCTCTCGTTATATTTTTTCTTATGGTATATTGTGCAAATGAAAAATAAATGCATTGCGTTATATTGCTTATTGTCGCTTTTGCACGTCCATTCTCCCAGTCATACCCAATAGCATAGTAATTGGGAGAAACATTGTTTAAAAGTATTGACATGAACAAAAGTAATTATTTTAAATTTTATGATTAAAAAAATTGTTTATGAGTGCAAACATGCATCGTAATTATGTGGAATGTATGTGATTGTGCGGAGTGCGGAGGTCTGCATGATGAAAGCATGGAAGATTCCTCCACACAATGTATTTCCTTTGTAGTTTCACATATATGCCTATTTACACGAGGATAACTATAATCAAAGATTTTAATGTTATGGGAGCATAACCTTTAATCAATTCATCAAAAAATTGTTTAGTGCAAAAGAAGTTGATTCTGTTGGACTGTAGAAACTACACTTAGTCTACAAGAGGTGTTCATTGATATTTGTGCTTAGGCGGAAAGTTTACTGCGGATATATTTCAACATGCAAAGATGTTTCTTTGGTGATACAGAAAGCCTAATAAACATTAAATAACATATAAACTATTCATCATTAATGTTTTCTAGTGTATTGATTCTCCTAGACCATTTAGCTTTGATTTGCCTCATTCGATTAGCATTTGGTAATTCTTTGTTTTTATTGTCCATATCAAACCACAATTCAAGCATTTAAATAAATAAGCAACATTAATTTATTGTAATAAGGAATTTAATAAACATCACAATTCTGTTTTAAATAACATATAAACTATTCATCATTAATAAGGTTCAATTTCGTAAAACTTACTTCCAGTACGCGTTGATGGATCGTTAATCAAATTGTTCATTTTGTTGATTATAATGTTATTTGTTGAGAATATGGGCATGTGATACCATCATTAATAACAAGTTCATCATTTATGGTGTACTAGCAGTGCATCATTTTCCCATTTTTCCAGCACATAACATTATGATCGATAAAGGCCTCCTGGTAATCGTAGGGCTTCTCTTCAGAGCATCCTGGTGTGTTTGGATCATTGCACATTGGTAAACAATATAATCTCTTCTTTTTTGTAGCTATTCATGTTAACTTTTATCTAAATTAATATCATGGATTTATCTATTCCTAGAGCGAGTTTTGTGCTACTTTCCTTGTTTCAATTGAGGATTTTTCTATTATGTTGATTTTATGTAAGGAAATAGAATCTTGAACAATACTCCAAGCTCTTAAATGAAATTTTCAAAGAGAAAACACTATGTGATCCATAGACAATTTTTGTTTTTGTTTTTTGTTAGCATGTGATTCAGAAATAACACATATTGTTTTCTTTCAATTCAAATGTGATAGTTATAAAAATCATGGTAATTGTTAAGGCTCTATACCAATAGGTGTCATATTTCATGATTGACTTGATGAACTATGTAATATGTTCATACCTTTTCTTGTTGCAAAGGTTTCCATATTTTCAAAAAATCAAAAAATTTAAAAAATGTAAAGAGGGTATACCCTAAAAGAAAAATCAAAGGGTAAAAAGAATAAAATGGTCAAAAAAGTGAAAGAAATGAACCCCAAACAAAAAGAAAGGCCAAGGAAAGTGTGCAAATCTAAATGCCACTACTATTTCATTTTCTGTAATAAAGCAATTGTGTGCAGCTTGTTAAACTTTTGCCACAATTTATGAAGAGTCAAACTGTTTAAACTTGACTCATTCATTTTTCAATTTCATGTTGTAGAATAGAGAATAAATATCTGGCCAAACAGTTTAATCTTGGCAGATAAGTAGATAGGTAGAGTTAATAAAAGGTGCTCAACAGTTTAATCTGAGCCCTTGGATGTAATAAGGTTAGAACTAGATAGATTTTCATATGTAAAAGAAAAAGTGTGATAAGGGTTTGCCAGTCTAAGTGCACCCTAATAAAGAAGAAAAAATGGTAGGGTAAAGTAGGTAGGGTAGGTAGATGATGTTGTTGAATTACATGTGATGAATGATGGCTTTAGATGGTTAAAATTTTAACTTTCATCACAAGTGCAAAGGCAGACAATACATTGGAAGCATTGCAAGCAAGGCAAAGTCAAATTATTAACTTCCCTTCTCATTTTTCCCTAAACATTTCACTAATTTCCCTTAAGTACTAAGGTATTTGAAGATTAAAGGGGCTCAAGGCATTTCCTTGACTTTTGGAGGGACCGGACCCTCGGCCCAATGATTGGAAAAACCTAAGTACTTAAAATCATTCATTATCACACTCATTCATTTCTAAAAAATCTTTTCCTAAGTAAAATCCCATTTTACTTAGGAAACTCATGCAATATTCCATAAAAACCTTTTCATGCAAGCATAAGTTAAATACATTATTCTAATGTTTTATACTTAGCGCTTTAGTTCATTTCCATATTAATTTCTAATTTATTATTTAAATCCCTATGAAAATAACCTTCTCCTATTATATAACTCCTTCTTTATAAGATACCCAAAAACCCATTTATTATAATTTTAGTCAAAGTATTTTATCCCCACATGTTAAAAAAAAAAACCCCAATATACTCCCTTTGACTAAAATATATATTTATATTATTCCCGCCCCTATGGTAAGCAAATCGCTTTGGTTTAATTACCATATAATAAAAAATATATGAAAAAACCTTTAAACATATGTTATATGTGTTTAAAACAAAAATAAACCCGAAGTTTAATTTAAACCAAACTTCAAATAACCCATCCCTTGCATATTTTTCTTCCCCAATCACTTGTCCACGTTTTAAAAAGGAATTAATTAATTCTCACGATTAATTAATAGCCTAACTCCGCCAATAAAAACGCCCCCGATAAGATTAATTAACAAATAATTGCGTCGGGCCTGCCTGTTAAATTCCCATCATTTCCACATCACGATGACCGTCCGATCGAATGATCCAAGATCTACGGCTATTATCCATATCGCTAGCCATCCACATCCGAACGATAACGCACGATGGCCAAGCGGTTTTCCAAATCGTACAGAGCCATGCGTCGTTCATCATATGGAATCACTGCCCCTCCGCCCAAAACCACCTTGCCTCAAAAGTGGTGCGATGGAAACCGCTTACCACCTATCCTCTGTGACGAAGCCTCCGTACCTGCTGACGTTATCAATCAAAACCTACCACCCTTTTGACTTTGTAAATAAAACAAATACGCCCGCGTCATTTTCATTATTTCGTGCGCTAACTAGTCTCCCATGCAACAAATTTCAAAAATCGACTGTCGAAGCTGCCAACCGTTACCTTGCTGAAAACAATTGCTGACAAGTAATTCAGAGTTCAGTCCCCATAGCGTGTACTTGTTTAATCGCTATTCATTTCCTGTAAACAAGTATTTACTCTAATTTCTCGTTAAACTCTGAAAAAAGTCCTGATTCTGTTTTTAATTTCACACTAAGGTCTGAAAAGAACTTCAATTTGATCTGTTTTAATTCCCAGAACTGCAATTACATCCCCAAAACCTGTAATTGTACCCCTTTTCCACGAAAACCCTGAATTTCCATTTCTGAATCCATAAGAATCAGAAATGGAAGTTCCTGTAGCTCTGAATTTCATGCCCCTCAATGCCCCTCACAAGGACTTGGATTATTTGCCTTTAGCTGATATGGATTTTCAAATTAAAGACCTGCTTCTCAGTGAGAATCCTCTTCGAATATTTTTCCGTTGTAGAGAAAATTATTTGAATGGTTCTAACATCTTTGGACTTTGGGAATCCAATCTTCCCATGTACCTTCTCCCCTCGGTCCGCATTTTTCCTGAGTTAATCCATTACTGCCATGCAAACTATGATCCCGACCAACGAGTAGTTTTATCCCCAAGTCAAAATGTCCTTTTCCCAATAACTTCTCATTCCATAAATGAAATGCTACAATTCCAACCTGGTCAAGCCCTCACTCCCTGTCCATGGCTGAATTACTTGAGAAATATACCAATTTATCCCATGAAGAGTTAAACCGCCTATGCCAAACCTTCATGTTACCAGAACATCAGCCTAAAAGCCCTCCCCCTTATGGTTATACTTTTTTTACTGATATGGGCAGACTTATTGTGAACATGATATCTTCTATAATGGGCTTCAATACTAGTGAGTATGTTGATCAATTAACCCTAGTATTGTTATCTATTTTTACCCATGGACAGCCTCCTGCTGTCAAGTACGATTTTGCATCTTATATTGCTGACAAAATCCATGATCAATTCATGAGATTAGGGAATGAGATAGTGTTCAAGTATTCTTCTATCATATATCACCTCATGATTTACTTTCAATCATAGAATTTCCCTTTTTATGTTAAGAAACTTGATGCCAAAGGGAATCCTAGGTCAGTCATCTTTTGGTCTGCCATTACTCACAATTCCCCTGATTCGCCTTATTCTTATAATGAGTTTGTTAACCTTTTTGTACATACTGCAACCACCTTGTTGACAGAAGTCTCTCCTCCTAGGGTAAATAATGACATCAAGAAAATCCTTCAGCTCTCAAAGCAGTACAAGATAGCTGACTGGTACCTATATCAAAACCACACAGAGATCAGAATATATGGATGTGAGTTATGCCCATTCAAATTGCCAAAATATGTCCCAATGAGACTCTTTGCATTAGAGTATTTTAGGCAGATGATTAATTTAGATATAGTTCATTTCTGCAATGCAAAGAAAAAGGCTCAACTCAGGATCAAAAGCCAATTAGGTCCCTTTATTTGTAACTCTAGGGAAGCTGGAAAGGAAGCCGAAAGAATTTTAGAAGACTATCTCAGACTACAAAAGAGTTTCTACTGGGTGCCTTATGATCCAAACAACTTTATCTATGATAGAAGAATGAAAAATAAACTATCACCATACATCCATCAAAGAATCCCAGAAATAGAACAATATGCCAATACGGATGAATGGGTGGAAGGGACATTGATTGAAAAAGATAGTGAGCAGGTCAATGTTGAAAATGTGATGAAAGATCTTGAAAAGATACTTGACCTAGACTCTTTTGGACAGGTGCAGATACTAGGATCTTCTTCAGCCGGGACTTTACAACGAAATTTTCAAGAGATTAATACAGTGGCAGTAGAATCCAAGGGAAAGGAGAAAGAGGTTGACATACAGATTACAGAGAAATTTACAATGACAGAATAGCCTCAGACTTCTAAAGGACATGAGCAAGTACAGATTCCTCCTACTCAGATCAACGAGCCAGAAATTTCAATTTTACAAACTCCTCTGAATGTAGAAAAGGGAAAAAAGAGAGAGGTTGAATCAGCTACTCCTATTGGTGGCTCCTCTGAACAACAAGGTGTTAAAAGGCAGAAATTGACTCCTCTTCCAGAAGTTGAATCAGTTCAGGAAATCTCTGATAGCCAGGGAAGAGAAGATAGTCAGCAAACAGGTACAGGTAGTGGGACATCTACTAATTTTCAAAGAAAGGAACTACAGAGGCAACAAAGTGCAGATATATCTTCTTCAAACCTCCAGTAAAAGATGCCTGGGACATCGAAAGAACATTCATCAATATAAATACCAGGAACGATCCACTTAGACTTCAAGTGTACAACCAATATTTGAAGATGGCTCCGAAAAATCAAGAAAGATTGATGTCGGCCTATGACATCCAACAGGGTAAAATGTTAATGAGCCACTTCAAGCCCAAGATGCAGCAGCCTCAGACAGCTGCAGATTACATTAGGACTAATTTTGAAGTCTTAGCAAAGGATATCCATCCTTTAGATCAAATTGAGCTACACAAGAAAACAAGTGAGATGATTTATTCTACTCTGACGGATAAATCAATGATGGCCCATAAGTTGCAGGATTCTTTGGATAACACTAATACACAGTTGCAGCTTGAAAAAGCCTCCTCCCAGGCTAAGGATAATAGAATCAAAACTTTGGAGGAAATAATCATTGGTTTGGATCATAATCCTAAAGATGTGAAAGGTATTGAAGCTTTGATCAAGAGAAAAGATGATGATATTGCAGCTCTGAGAAAACAACTGAAGTTACCAGCCTCAAGACATCCACAGACTGCAGAAATCATCAAGCAAAATTTTGAGGAATAACTAATGGATTTTCTCTTAAAATTGAATGAGCAACTTAATGCAACTGAAAAAGAGCTTGAGAATGCATTGAAAGACAAGCATACAAATATTCCAGTATCTACAACAGGAGTAGTGACAGGTACAGCAACAACAGGTCAGCCAGCAGAATTGTCACAGGGCAACACTACAAATTTGAACACTAATGAAATAACAAAGTCAATGGAAGAAATGAAACTTCAGGTCATAGAGCTCCACAGAACAAAGGAACAATTGGCCACTCTAGAACACAAATATGATCTTTCAAAAATGAGTGTTGCTGATAAAACAAGAGAAGTGAACAAATTAGAAAAAATAGTCAAAGCATTGGAAAAGGATCTCACATTGGAGAAGCCTTTAAGGGAAATAAATGAAATTATTTGGGACAACATCATCCAATCATTAAAGGATGTCTGGCCCTCAATTAAAATAATGCAGGAACAAAATGATTTAGTCAAATTGGCTATAGAAGAAGTCCTAGCAGCAAGGGAAGAATTGGGGAACAGGCCCGATGAAGCCAATGGGCTCATCCATTTTCTAAATACTTAGACCAAGCAGCAACTTGAAGAATTTGGCATTCAAGACAGGACAGGCACAATTTTGGAAATAAAGAGAGTTTTTACCAAAATAACTCTGATGCAGAATTTAGAACGAAGATGCTCAGATATGCAAGAAGAAATCACTACCTTCAGAACAAGATTTGACATTTTGTTGAATAAAGGATTGCCCAGTCCTTTCATTTCAGAGGATAAATTGATGGACCTGGAAAGTTATGTTAAAAAATTGGACAAGTATGCTGACACTCAGGACAATGCCTCAACTAGTTCATCAACAACAACATTACCTACAGGAAAAGATCTTCATGCCAAACTAGAAAATTTGTTTTATCTTGAGCATGAATTAAAGCATTTGTTCCCTACTCAACCTACTTTCTTTAGGTAGATAGAGATTGATGAAACTCTTAGAAAAATGCAAAGGACCAGGGTTCCGGAAGATAAACGGTGGGAAAAGCTATTAGAACTTTTGTAAAAATTATCCTTACCTGAATTTCTAATCATATACTACAGTTAGTCAGGATAAAAAAGGATAAAAGATGAATAAAGGTCAAAGTGTAGCAGAGCAGTCAAAGAGTATCAGTTAAACAGACCAGCCAGCACAGAGTTACTGAAAAGGACAGAAATGAGCCAAAGCATAGGGCCTGCCTCCAGCACATTATCAAAAGAAGGAAACAGCACAACATCAATTTTCATTCTTTCTTATCTACGAGACCATCTGTCTCTATTTTATTGTAATTTACTTATGAGTCATCCTAGATAATATCTCAAGTTGTTATTAGATCTTTTTTGTAAATTTTTGTACAAATACTCCCTCAATCGGAGTATTGAGGGTGGATTTTTTAGACTTTGCTGTAACATTGACTATTTGGAATAAAGTTCTATTGGAGAAATTTTTTGTGGCTAAGCTGGATGATGAATTGAAGCGAAAGACTTTTTACAGGATTCATGTGTCAGACTACGGATCAATAAGTCATCTTTCCCTTGTGTTTTAAAGTCTTTATATATGTTTATTATATCATTGTGTTTCATTTCTGAATGACTAATGAAAAGGAATAAATCAGAAGGTACTTAAGTGTAATCTGATTTCAATCATTGTTATTCTAAATGTTTTCTTCTAAACTAGTTTTAAACAGTGAATTCTTAATTGCTCCTGTTTTTCTAGTTTAAACATTTTGGTTATTTAATAAAGAATTCTTAATTGATCTTTGTTAATAATCACTCAATTTTCCCTCTTATTGAATGTGTTGAAAGATTCTTAATTGCCTTTCATCCATTTTAAATCCATTCCATTCACTTTAAATCTAAAATTGTTCTCTGTTTGATTATCTTGCCCTGTAAAACCATCTTTTGTCTAGAAACTTAATCCAGTGAAGCCATATTTTTGACTTCATAGCCTAATAGATTGAACTACTCAATCTTGCCCTCAGCTATTGAATTCCACCACCCAAATTCAAACAAAACCCCTGGACTTTATAACTAGCCTGATATCTTCTAAAACAAAACTAAATTATACAGAGAGAGCCCTCTATGGGTACAGATTGGCTAGATTCTGTACCTAAAAGATTGGTTTGTGGTTACCTCGGACCCCTTTCCTCTTCCAACAACTTCAAGGAAAATCTGAGTGATAACATAGTGGCAACTCCACTGGGGACCTGAATATTTTATTGTTATTGTGTTTACTTTATAAACTACAGACGGAGCCTGAAGTTAGCCAGGTAGCCTTTGAACTGATTTTGCTCTGAAATTGCATAGTAAATAAATGCTACTTCAGTCTATCTCTGGTCAAGTTTATGGACTGAACCTTGGTTTCAAACATCTGATTAGTTCCTCTAGTTAAATAAAATCTTTAAGAAAATTTAAATCCATTATCTGAAACTTCTTAAAGAGATTATTGAAGTTGTATTATTCATTTCATTTAAAACCAAAAAACCAAAAATATCACTTAAGAAAGCTGGCTTCAGAAAGGACTCGTTATACTAGGGCTAATCCCAATCCAAATCCTCCGCCTGTATTCGAAAATCCGAATCTGATTCCCAGAATTCTTAGAAGACAAGATAGTCAAGAAAGCTCTGGAAGTTCTCGACCTCTCTATAGATCAATTTACTGTCCAGTGAAGTGGATCTATCTTGAGGACGAACCTTTTGACGAGAAGTTTGAAACATCTTTATTTGTGAATTTTTCTGAATCTGAATTGTCCAATTTGGTTTCAGACCCATTATTTCTTGAAGATTTGCAATTTGAATTTGTGACTTCACACCTTGAAAAAATTTGCGAGATTCTATACAATTTGAGTTTACCTTTGAAGAAACTTCAAACATTTCTGTGATTACTTCTGCTTCTCCCATTTCATCAAATTTTCCCCAAACCTCTCAACCTCAAACTGCCCCTCATAGACCAACCTCACCTGTTATCCCACTACCTCTTCCAATGGCAAACATATATGCTCCCTTAAGGTTACCAGCTAATCCAGGGGCTATGCCTCAAGATTACCAATCTAAAATCACTCCCTTTGATGGTTCTGGTACTTATACTGCTCAACAACATACAAAAAGAATGACCGATTATTTTGAATTTTATTAAATAGATCCTGATGATGTTAGGATGAGAATTTTTGTCCAAAGTCTTACTGGAGAAGTCAGAACCTGGTTCAGGGCTCTTCCTGCAAACAGTGTCGCTGACTTACCAGCCCTTTATAGAACATTTTTAAATAGATGGGAGAAGAAGAAAGATCCTCTTCAAATCCTATCAGACTTTGGAAAACTAAAAAGAGGACCAAACGAGACTGTGCAAGATTATGTTACTAGATTCAATGAAGCTTATAACGCTGTTCCCCAAAATCTTAGACCTCCTCCAGACTCAGTACTAATCAAATTCCCTGATGGATTTGATTCTGATATAGCATATCATCTTAGAGAAAGAGCTCCTCAAACTCTAGAAGAAATGCAAAGCATAGTTGTTAGTGTTGAAGCTAACCTGATAGAAAAACGAGCTAGAGCTAGAGCTGAAAGAAGAATGCCTGTAAAAAAATAACCCTCATCTTTTGAGAAGAAACTAGATGCTATAATCAAAGGAATGGAAAGAGTAGGAGACAGAGTAGAAACTATTGAAAAGAATAAAGCTCCTTGGGATGGTCAACCTAGTAATACTGTGAGAAATCCAAACTTAAAAAGAAACCAAAATCAAAATACTGGAAAAACTGGTCCTGACCAAAATGTTAGGCCCCCATTCCAGGAAAATTATGTCGAAGGCTCAACTTCTGAGGAACCTACTGATGATGTTCAAATAAAAAAATTTACTGAAGATGAAAATGAACCAGAAATTTTCTTGACCCAAGATGATCAAGAAGCTCACATTATTAAACAGTTTCAAACCCAGTTAGGAGAATAATTTGACTTTAAGGAAGGATATGACATAGCCATCTATGAATTTCATAAGCAATACAATTTGAGAAGTAGACGAGTTGATGTTCCGGAAGAAAGTAAACAAAAAACCACAAAGCAACCTCTCAAAGGTAAGATTAGTACTACCCCTGTAAATATTCTCACTAGATCAGATCCCAATCCTGCCCATCCAATAATTGAAGATGTATCTGAAACTCAACTGAATAACAGACAACTTTCCAATACTTTTCCTCCCAAAGGAAATGTAGAGGAACCTCTAGAATTTGATTCAGAAACAACTTCAGCACCCAACCACACTCTGGAAAAAGAGAAAAACATTGAAAACATAGAAGAAAAAGACAACCCAACTATTCGAAATAAAAAGACTCAAACTGAGAAACCCTTTAATCTGGAAGCTGAAATAGGCAAATTGAAAATAGTTGTTCCACTCTCTGAATTAGCTAAACATGATGTCTACAGAAGCCAAATCCATATATCACTTAATATTCCTGGAAATGATGACACAGTAATGTTTTTGATGACCAACCCAGATTACTCTTTGGCCCTGAAGTAAATGGAAAACCAAAAAGTGGAGGAACACCTCCATTTTATATAAGTTTGAATATACATGACAAAATACTTCATAATGCCATGCTTGACTCTGGAGCATCTCATAATCTAATGCCCAAGGCTGTAATGGAAAGATTAAACTTAGACATCACCAGACCATATAAAGATCTTTTCTCTTTTGATTCAAGTCAGGTAAGATGTTTAGGATTAATCAAAGATTTGTGCGTTACATTGGTTCAATACCCTGCTAAATCAATTTTAATGGATATAGTAGTAGCAGATATTCCTCCAAAATATGGTATGCTATTGTCTAGATCCTGGGGTGCAAAACTCGGAGGATCTCTTCAATTAGATATGTCATATGCTACTATTTCAATATTCGGATAACCTAAGAGACTATACAGAGAAACCTTGATGAAATATGTTGTTAGTAGTCAGGAGAAACCTGAAAATTTCCCTATCTACTTAGTACACTCTGATATGGACTCATTTATTCTCTATAATGCTGAAACTGATCTTCCCACTGAACTAGAACCACCAGCATCTGAACCAAAAGAAATTGTAAGTCATAAAGCTAGTGTTCAAATCCAAGAAATCTCTGAAGAAAAAGAAACATCAGAAAATCAAGAAAAGAAAGAAGAAAATAAAAAACCAAATCTCCCTGTTAAGAAAGTTACTAAAACACCTAATGAAGATTATGAACATGAAATTATTTGGCATTTAGAATTTTATGGTTCGGTTAATAAATTAGGAGCAGGAGCTGGAATTTGGATACACAACATTGAAAATGACCATGCTAAAGGCCATGCTTACAGATTGAATTTTAAATGCACTAATAATATGGCAGAGTATGAAGCTCCTTTGTTAGGGCTTAAACTTATCAAAAATTTAGGAGCAATTAGAGTATCTGTTATAGGAGATTCTGATTTAATTATTCAATAGATCAATGGTGTGTTAGTCATCAGTATTTTTCACTTGTTGGTGATGACTAGTTGTACAGCCAAGTTTTCTAGTAGCTGATCTAAAAATTTGTCAAATTTACCAGCTGGAAAACACCCATAAAAATTTTTTCCCTCTTACCTTTCAGTTTTCCCATAACGAGATGAAACCTCATTATCAAATCCTACCTAGCCTCAGCCATACTAGTCTGCCCATCAGCTCTAAAGAGATCATCCAAATTTCCATTCAAACAGTTTCCCCTAAGTTAGGAAGTGGCGCTTTAAGGCATTTCACCCTTGGCAAACTATCAAAGAGCCAAAAACCTCCATCTGCTATATACCAGTCATAACAGACCTTCCTACTCTGCTAATGAAGTTGGTTACAGCCCTAGGTCGAGCCACTAATACACCCTTAAGTCTCAGCAATCCATAGACCACAAGTCAAGCTGATTTTAGGTGTTTTTAAAGTGTTTGATGAATATTTCAAGTACAGAAACATGCCAGCATCTCAGAAGACAATTTTTGGCTCCACGTGAGAAGACAGCTGCTTCTCAATGTGATCAAAGCCTGAAATAACAAGCAACACTGTCAAAAGGCTGATGACATGACCTGGCTAAGAACCTCCTTCATTTATAAGCAGAGGGTTTGAAGACCAAAGAGCCTCCTTCATCTATAAGCAGAGGGCGACGAACAAAGTTTGATTTTAAGAGTTGCAACTGACTGTAAGACAGATTTGTTTTTAATAAATAGTGAGACAGTGACTAAGGTTTTCTGAAGCAAAGTGATGATTGCAGGCAGAGATTAAGACAAAGGTTAAAGAACATCAGACATTTCGCCAAGTAAAGGGCCTCCTTCATTCATAAGCAGAGGGCCAGGGCATTGACTGATTTCAAGGTTTACTGATCAAAAGATAAGTGGTAAGAATTGTAAAAGACAAAGAAGGAAAGTAGGGGTACCACTGCAATCCAAAGGGTTTAGCTTATCTCTTAACAAGGTCTCTTTCAAAAGACAATCTGCAGCTCAAAACAAAACCAAATTGAAGAGTGGTTGATGAGATGGGTCATTACACAGGCAAAAGACATGATAATGATTATGTTTCAAAGGACACTGATCTCCCTACTCATAAGAGGATGTCTTTCAGATTACTTATCATAAGTTGACAAAAGAGATCTGAGCTCAGTTCCCCAAGAGGTATTGCAGCTAGACACAGTTGTTCATATAATAGAAGAAGGACTTTGGTCTGTTTTTCAGACTCTGGAGAAACTTTCAAAGCAAATATAGGCAAGTCCCTTATAAGAATAGGTCAAAGGCACTCTGCTGTTACATTTTGAATAGAGTTAAAGAAGTAGGTTCTAAAAGGTCTGCAGGAGTTTCATTACCATTGAATCACAAGGCAAAACCTATAAACTGACAGGTTCATTATCATTGAAGAAAGATGGTGAAGGAAAATAGTCAAAAGAGTAAAAAGAGGCCATGGCATATGGCAAAGGCTCCGAATACGCTGCTCTTCAAAAAGAGGGTTGGATGACCTTTTGTAACACAAGGTTTGCACTTACAGTGACCAACAAAGTTTTTATCCACAGTCAAAAGGGAGCTCCCATAACACAAGTTCCAACAGATGAGGAATACAAAGATAATAGGTGGGAAAGAAGTTTGAAATTACAATATCAAAAAGGAGGACCCTTTTATTCTCTAAATTAGAAGCAGTCAAAATTTCAATTTCTCATAAGGGTTAAGGGAGGTTTCACTTATAAGCAAATGGTCTTTACCACTATAAGCATATCCAAACAAAGGGCATTAGTTTATGTTTCGAAAGGAAAGGTTTCAAATTTTGATTTAAAAACAAAGGCCTTTTTCAAACTTTTTGAAAAAACCCTCTCCAAATCAAATGTGAAAGGACTGTTGGATTGTTGCTTTCTAAAGGGTCAAAGACCGTTGCACATTCGTTTTCGCAAAACTCCAAAGCACGTGCAAAGCCCCTCTTGCTTCCCTCGAGACCAGAGAAAGGAGTTTCGAGCAAAAAAACAGAGTTTTCAAAGGTCAACAATTGCGCGGCGTGCCTGTAACGTTGCGCGACGCGTTTGAGTGAAAAAAGTTCAAAGGGTGACAAGGCCGCGCGACGCACCTGTAACTTTTGGTCATGTCGGCCCGACAGTGACCCGGCAGCTACCTCCGCGCGGCGTTCTTCTTCACGAAAGTGCCGTGCATCTGTCAACGGCACAAAACACCTCCAAAATGAGCTAAAAGTGGATCAAACTCCTTAAAGAAGCATCAACATCTATTTTCAAAGGTATTCCATATGCCTTTTTTCTTTGTTAAAACTACCAAGAGATGGTAAAAGGGATGAAGCTGGTGGGTGAAATCACATTTTTGTTTGGTGTTTTTATTTTAAAAGAAAAAAACAAGGTATGCTTTGGTTATGCTGGCTAAAGGTGAAACGTTAAAAGTGTTGAGATTGCATTAAAAAGCCATTGTAATTGCCCTCAAAATGTGATGAAAGATAGGAGCACAGGGCTTAAAGGGAAAAACAGTGGGTCATTTTTCTTACACACTGATCATTAGATAAACTTTGGTGACTTTCCAGAAATCTCCTCTGTTTGTTAAAAGGACAAAAAAACAGTGTTTGGCCTTTTCAGTCCCATAAAGCAGAATCAGTCAGTAAGCTACCATTTGCATTCGAGGGTGTTATCAAAATCTGAGGTAGGAGAAGCAGTAGAGTATAAAGGGGGCAATATTTTGTTTGAAAAGGAGTTTCTTGGTATTTGACTGCTACAAGACCTTTGTTACCACATCAAAAACATTTCAAGCTCTGTCACCATTTCTATAAACACAGTAACCTTTGACTGTGTAGATACCCTTTGTTTGACTGTGTTGTAGTGTTGAATATTCTTGTTGAAAGGCATACCAAGAAGAGAAGAGGGTCTTGAACTAAGAAGATTTTGTTTTTTCCTTTGTCTGAGATACAAGGTTATACTGTGTCCTCAAAACATCAAAAGGCAGGGTGACCTTACCACAAAAACACAGGAATTTCACTTTGACTATATATCTTTATTGACCGTGTTTTTCTTCTTAAAGTTTACTTGTTGAATTGCATACTAAGTGGAAAGCATTGTTTTGAAAAGGGGCAGAGAGTGGTGTGTTAAAAGGGCATTTTCACACTACTTTTGAGACCATTGTTGCTTACAGTAAGTCAACAGGCTGAGACAAAGTTTTGGTTTAAAACACATTTCAAAAAACTTTGGGGCAGTTTGGTTTTCAAGAGCGCATCTAGATCAAGATGCCTCCCAGGCAAGATAGCAGGAGTGGGTTGCGCAAGAGGTATGAGCCAATTTCCACCGAAGAGGTCAATGCACACCCATCTATCTTATTCAATTTTCATGAGGTGGGGTGCTTGGATTTTTGCCAGAAGGTACAAGAAGTGAAAAGCTTCTCTCCTTTAACACATTTGTGCGCCTTGAGGTTCAAATACAAACATTTTCAATTGGCAGGCCTTGATTTCAAGTTCTCCCCGAGATCCATATCCAAGGCTACTAAAATTCCCTACATTGGCGAGAAATGGTTCAAACAAAGCTATTTGGACTTGGATGACTACAAACCCTTCCTCAAGCCTGAACACAGAGAAGCATGCACTGCTATTTTCCCTTTCTCTTATCTTTTAGCCAGCTATGCCCCCCTCATGAATATTATCATGAATTATTTCACTTGTGAGGGGAGATTCTCTCAGGTTTATGCATACCACATCCGACTGTTGATGCATTTCACAAGAACCAAGCAGTTGAATCTTCATTTCTTCTTGTGCAAAAGCATTGAGAAAATGGCCTCCTCAGTCCAGAAGTCGCCTCCATCACAGCAAATAGCCTCTCTATTTCATCACTCCCTCATTAAAATCATCATCCTTCACCAGCTTGAGAAGAAAGAGGTTTCTTGGGATTTTTTCATCAGTCACCCGGATTTCTCCACTGTCCCTCCAGTCCATACATCCCCTACATCTCCTACTCATCACCCCTCGCCTTCCTCTAGCAGACCTACTCCTAGAAAGCTCAACTTCACTACAGAACAGGCAAAAGAGCATGGAGAAGGAGAGGGAAGTGGCCAGCAAGAGGAGGAAGGACATGAACATGAAGAAAAAGATGAGGAACAGCAGGAAGAAAGTGAGGGATAGCATCATGACAGTGGTGATGATGAGCAGCAGCAGGAACAAGAAGAGGAGAGTGTTGGACAACAACAACTCAGTGGTGATGAACAACATCAAGAAAAGGAAGGGCAGCAGTTTGAACAAAAGCATAAGGATGATGACCAAGGGCAGCATTTTGAACAACCGGACGAGCAGGAAATTGAGAAATGTCAGCAGCATGGCATTGATGACCAAGGGCAGTAGGAAAGTGAGGCTGAACAGCAGCAAAATATTAAGGAGCAAGGGCAGCCTAAAGAATATGCACAGCAGCCTCCTCAAGATACACAGCAGCCTCAAGAAGAAAATAAAATTCAAGGGGATGACAAGCAAGATGACAAAGGTAAAGGAATCATGCCTTCCTCTCCTAAAAAGACAAAGTCCCAGACAGCTAGGAAAAGAATGCCAAGGGTGGTCACTCCAAATGTGACAAGAGCTCTTCGAAGAAAAGCTAAATTGCCTAAGAAGCCTATCATTGATTTGCCTAAAAAGAAGAGCACTAAAATAGCCACCCAAAGCAAAGGGAAGGGCAAGGTAGAAGGAGGTCATGAGCAGGATAGTGCATCCAATATCATCCCAATCCCAAGTGATGACAGTGATAATGAGGCCCGCATTCTCGAAAAACTTTTGATCCAAAGAGAGAGAGAAATTGATGCATTAAAAGATGATCTTCATAGGGCAAGGAATTTCAATCATTGTCTAGAAATCCAAAACAGGCAAATGAGTGTCCATATGGCTGTCTATGAGACACGAGCGACCAAGTACAAGAAAGAGGCTTCCAAAGCCCAAGCAAGGATAGATGAGTTCATAGGTGATTTTGATGAAAATGAAGAAGAATACCAGCCAAGGCGAAAAAGGCGTAGAACCATAGGGCTTAAAAGAGCCCTTGAGAAACAAAAGGAGGAGGAAAATGCCCTTCTCTAATCCACCCCTTTCACAGCATTGTTTGAACAGAAGATAGAAGACAATAAAGAGGCATGGCTTGAAAGATTCAATGACCATTTGGAGAATAAGTTGGAGAGGGAAAACAGGGATCTAGAGCTGCAAAGGAGAATGACGAGGTATTACAAGAAGTTAAATCAGTTTGCCCGTCGCAAGTTAAACGTTGCCCAAGAAAAGCTAAAGGAGGCTAAAGGGAAGCACCCGGCACGGAAAGTGAAGGAAGACACATCGGGGCTTGATATTTTGGCCACTGCTTCAGAACATATTGCTAAGAACCCTTGAGGGTCATACTCACCAATTTTGGGCAAATTTTGACATGTTTTGGTTTTTTGGCATTTCTGGGTTTTTGGTCAAAACTCATGAAATTCGCCATTTCAGTTTGGGGATTCGTCAAAGGAGGAGAATGGTATCATTGGATGCCATAATTTTAGGATCACACACTCAGAAATTTTCAGGACATTTGGAGATCATTTGCTTTCCCGAAGTGGCAAAAAATGCTCGCTTTTTGCACACTTTGCCCGGTCTATCAGCAAACTGTAATTTTTGGTTTTTTACACACAGGTCCAGTTTTGGAGGACTTCTAGGCATCAGATTGGGAAAATTTCAGTTGTTCCAGAAAGTAGACACTTAGAGATTTCCAACGAGCTATCATGAGCCTCATTTTGATATCGGGAAGGCTGCCAAATGTTTCCGGAAAGTCAGGGGACCTTTTGCTGATATAAATTTTGAATATTTTTGTAATTTTTGAACCTTTAAAATTTGCTTTTTCCAAATGTGCGTTTTGCTATTTTTGCACATGAAAAATGATGCAAAGTCAATTATTTTTCCTTTTTTATCATTTTCTAGATATTTTATGAGATATTTAGTGCCTTGGGCTTTGCAAAGCCTCAAGGACAAGTTTAGATATTTTGATTAGGCCAATAGGATGGCAAGTTGAACCATGAGGTTTTCCTCACTTTGGTCTATTTATTCCAAAGGCTTTCATTATAAAACAAGGTTGAACTTGATGAGAGAAGAAATATATGGTCATATAAGCTTTGGAAGAAATACTTGTCTTATTCTTTTGGATTGCCTCTTGGATGCTCTTGGATGAATGAAGAAGGATTATTGTTGGATTCCATGACTTGGTAGAATGGTATAGTGTCTCTTGCTTTGTTGTTGTCTTCTAGTTTTCATTCATGAATACATGTTTCTTGCTTGCTATAGATTAGTAGAGAACAAATTTGAGATATGCCCTTGGAGGCACCTCAAATTTCCTGTTTCTTCATAGCTTTCATGTTTTCCTCTTCCTTAGTTACATTAAAGAATTCTTAACTGCTCTTTAATAACTTGAGGATATTGTTGCTTGTTTCATTCATATTTCTATGCATGCTAAGTATGATTTACGGTATGCCCTGCTTACCTATGGCTAGTTATAGTTACATCTATGAAATTTCTCTTTGACTGATTAGATTATCATCTTGTTGAACCAAGGAGGCCTAGTTTCGATCTAGCCCTTTGCCTAAAACTATGCAAATCTTGTTGTTCAAAGTGCCCAATAACTTGAAGTACTGTGTTTAGGCATTCCGGCATAGTAACTTAAGTTGTTTGTCTTTCTTAAGTGTTTTCCCCAAAGTCTGATAGCCATTTCCCAAAGTTAGAGGGTCATATACTTCTATGCATGGCTTGAATGTTTATTTCTATGTATTGATTAGCTTATGGTTACATTTTGCATGATTAATGGTTTTCCCTACCATGTTTATGTTATCTATTGAACTAGTTATGCTTGAAACTCTTTGTTGTTCACAAACTTGATGTCCATTTACTCCATTTTTCCCAAAGATCCTTTCTACCTTGAATCAAATCGGCCCTTCAACAGCCTTGTATCACCGCCTAATAGCTTTCTTGACCTTTTCGACCCCATAGCCCAGTTGATCTGACATCTTTTTACCTATCTCGTATCTTTGATCAGTTTCATCCCTCACAACTTAAAAAACCAAAACCAAAAAAACTTACTTCATAACTAGCCTAAAATCAGAACACAATAAGCAAACACACAGATATCCCTTACACATATAGAGAGAGCCCTCTCTGAGTCCAGGAAGGCTAGGTCCTTGGGCTCCAAAGCTTGGTTTGATGTTACACTATCATTTGGCTTGCCAATCAGCCAAATCACGGGACCCTAACATAATGGCGATCACGGTGGGACTCTGAGTATTAAACAAACTTAGATTCCCTAGACCTTAAGAGACCTTTAAGAATACTATCTGATTGACTTATCCCAACGCTCACTAACATAATGGCGATCACGGTGGGACCTATTGAGTACATGACAGTCTAGAAAACTCTTATAGACTCTTTAGTCCTTCAACATTTAACTTAGACCATCAGCCTTTAGAATCATTCAGAGTAAACTCTCTGTTTCACCATCTTAGCAAAGTGATGAATCAGGTTTATAACACTCTTACATCCTAGGCTGCACATAAAACTCAGAAAAAACCACAAAAAACTCCCTTAGATTGGTTTTTGACATTATTGGTGGTGGACCATACACATATAACTCAAAACAACTAAAAATCCACCTGGCGACTCCACTAGCCTCCAATAGGCCTTACTATTTTACCGAACTCTAGGTTACTATCCGATCAACCTGTCCCATCGCTCACTAACATAGCGGGAGGTGGTGGGACATTAAGTACATGACAGTCTAGCAAACTCTTATAGACTTTTTAGTCCTTTAGATACTTAGACAAGCAAGCAGTCCATAAAATCATTTAGAGTAAAACTCTCTGTTTCACCATCTTAGCAAACTGATGAATCAGGTTCATAATACTCTCACATACTAGGCTGCACATAAAACTCAGAAAAACCCCAAAATATTCCCAGATTGGCTTTACCTTAGTTACTAGTGGTGGACCATAGCTAAATCTTTTCAAAAACAACCAAGTTCCACCTGGCGACTCCACTAGCCTCCAGTAGGCCTAAAAACTCCATAAAAGACTAAAAATTCCATACCTTTCTGCTCACTCATCCTTCCAAAACTTAAACTTAGGGTGGAAAATTTGTGATCAGTGACAATCTAAGTGTAACTTAGCAATTCAGAAAATCCTCACCTAAACATAGGAGATAAGCAGAAACCCTCTTGCCAAGAGAACCACTAGCTTGTCCATACAACTTATCAAACTGTAGAAACCAAGTGAATCACTCTCCTTTGAAAATTTCCATCTCAAAGTTTGCCATAAAAAATTTTCCCGAGCATCTTTGATAGTGTTGGTGGTAAACCATAGTTTCATAAAAATCCACCTGGCGACTCCACTAGTCCATCCCTTTAGTTTTGACCACCCTTCACATTAGGAAAACTTTAGAGAGGCCATCCATCCAAAACATTCACAAATATCATCCTCTCTAAACTCTAGACCCGAAATCTGGCTTCACGAAGAATCAACACCAGATCTCACCCAGACCCAAATCCCCCTATCATAGTAGATGACCCAGAGAAGATTCTGTGGCAAGCTTCCGAAACTGACAATCTAGCTACCAATAGGTCCATCCATAAAACAAGATCAGTACCTGAACATATTACTACCTTACCAGATTCCTCTTCTGACTTAGAATCAGCAAAAACTCTTTTCAGAAGCAAGTCACATAGTAAGATCAACTTTGACGATATTGAACCTCTAGATCTACCACAGAGTCCTAGTAGAGAAGCCTCACCTACCACACCTCCCGACTTTCAGCTTCTCTGTCACTTTAGCTCATACCATCCCAGATCTGCTCAAAACCAGGTCATTAGCCCAAGTACTTTTGCCACACCTATCCAAACCACTACTATTCAAACCACCTCAGCCCATCCCACAAGCCCTCATCTTGTACATCATCCATTAGCTCCCATCATGGTAGCCTGGTACGCACCTTTGGTGTTGCCACTACCTTTGGCTCCCCTACCAGATAAATATCAAGACTAAATCCCACACTTTACTGGAGAAGAGACTGCCATAGCTCAACAGCATGTGAGTAGGATTAGAGATGCTTTTGAATACATGGAAGTGCAAGATGAAACCGTCAGAATGAGAATATTTTCCCAAAGCCTAGGCGAAGAACCCAAAACATGGTTTAAGAGCTTGCCTCCAAAAAGTATCCACAACATCCCAGAACTATATCAAGTCTTCAAAAACAAGTGGGAAGTCTGAAAGAACCCCATTCAAATCCTGTCAGAATATAACAATCTAAAACGGGAAAATGGGGAAAGTGTCCAGGCATACTGCACTAGGTTCAACAGTGTGTATAATGCCCTCCCACCTCACTTTAAACCCCCACTTGGTTTAGCCTTGGAAAAATTCCCCGAGGGTTTTGATCTAGACATGACATATCAGCTAAGAGACAAAGATCCCCCTACCCTAGAGGAAATGCAACAAGTAGCCATAAAAGCAAAAGCAAACTTAGCAGAAAAAAGAGCTAGGACTAGATCAGAAAGAAAAGTCACATATAGAGATGAGGTCTCTACTTCATCTCCTTCCCTAGATCCTAGAATAGATGATTTAGTCAAGACCATGGCCAAAATGTGGGAAAAGATAAATGAAAGGGCCCCTATTAGGGACAATCAGCCAAACCCTCCAAACAGAAACCGGAACCAAAACTTTAGGAGGGAACAGCCTCAAAATAGACCAAGGGAAAACGACCAACAAATTAGGCCACCATTTAATGAAAATTATGTGGAATAAGATGATAGGGATACAGAACCTATTGATGAAAGTCATTTGAACCTCATAGGATCTGATAATGAGAGTGAGGTGTATCTCACAGAAGAAGAACAATCATTCTTCTCTTCGAATCAGGATGAAACCAACTATGAAGATCCTGAGGATCCTGCCATAGATTTCCAAAATGCCATAATAGAAGCTCACAGGCAATATGACCTTAGAAGCAGGAAAAATCAAGACAACTCCAAGAAAGGTAGCTCAGACGCTGCTAAAACCCCTAATACCATCTTTAAGAAAGCAGTCAACAGCAACAAAATCATAGTCGAGAAAAATGAACAAAAAAAAGATAGATTTACCCAAACTAATCCTGATTCAGATATTCCTAGTACTTCCACAAAGATTTCCGAAGTGGTTTTGGTAAACAAAATCCCGAAACAGACCCAGAAAACTCAGAACATAGAGAAGGTCATGGTTGGAAAAGCTGAAACAAACATATCTAAACTACAGCTACCTTTTAGTTTTGAGGGCGAGATCGCCAAGATAAAGATCACCATGCCTCTTACCGAGCTTATCACCCAAAACTCTTACAAGTTCCAAGTGTTGAAAGTCTTGAATATGGGAAGTGATGCCAACACCCTTAATCTAGCTGATGACACTCCTGAAGTATTGTTTGGTCCGAAAGTAGAAGGGAAATTCCAAGAGGGAACCACTCTACCCTTTTAGATCAGTCTAAATATCCATGACCAAATCCTTCACAATGCCATGCTAGACTCCGGCGCCTCGCATAATCTTATGCCGAAGGTTGTAATGGAAATACTAGGCCTGGAGATCACAAGACCATACAAAGACTTGTATTCATTTGATTCGAGTAGAGTCAAGTGCCTAGGTTTGATCAAAGACCTGTGTTTTAGTCTGGCCCAAATACCTGCGAAACATCTAATCATGGACATAGTAGTGGCAGACATTCCTCCCAAGTACGGAATGCTTCTATCCAGATCTTGGGGAGCCAAGCTACAAGGGAATATTCAACTGGATATGTCCTTCGCCACCATTCCTGTGTTTGACCAAACAAGAATACTCTATCGAGAGTCACACATGAAATACATGATCAGTAGCCAAGAGAGGCCAGACAACATTCCAATGTATTCCGTGCATTCTAACCTAAACTCTTTTATTCTCTTTACTGATGAGGACATTGAAGAACGATCTCAAGAAACTGAGGCAAACTTAGACTCACCACATCAGCTGCCCCTAGTTCTCTATGATGAACTAGATACTCAAAACTACCATGATCATAAACAACTATGTCTTGAGGAAAGTAAGTATGTGCCTTCTGAAATAGGAATAAAGAAAGAAGCACAGACCATCATGTACTATCAAGCGAATTGCTCAAACCTCAGTCAAACATCAGCAGTAACCTTCGGAAACTTTTTTAGGGTAAAGGCATTAGAAGACTTACATATCACAAACCTGTTTGGAACTCGGGAGCAGGGAAGTTTAATGTTTCTACCATACCTCAAAGACTTACCATCACATAACTCTTCCACTGCAAATGAAACTTTGACCGTAGCCATAACAACTCAAATTCCAGAAAAAATGCCTGATAAATTTCTTATGAGAAGAGATGATAGCTGCAGTCCAAACATACCTGAGTTACTTGAATTGGCTCATATTCTGTATTTTCACCAAAAACTTAGAAATGCTAGAATTAGCAATCCCATGCAGAATACCATTTCATACAAGGAAAACAGGGGAAAACACTATGCCACTCCTTCAAGAAACAACTTCAACAAAAGGAAATATAACAATCTGAACCAATCAGTAATAATCAGAGATAAAATAGCTGGTCATAGGGTCTGTTTTGATTTTAGAAACACTAGTGCACATCCCTATAACGTAAATTTTATTCTTCCTATTCAAAACCATGATATCCCAATAAAAGGTGTTTTTAACCATATGTTTTTGCAAGATGATGTTCCAGGTCATAGTCAAAGAATTCCCTTGCAAAGTAGACAGCCCAAAGATTTCTTTCAGTATGCTGGAAGTAGTTCTAGTTTCAGGCTCAAAATCACAAAACCACCAGATATAAAAAATATGCTCATAACAGCCATGTTTCCAGTCCTGAATTTGCACTTTTGCATACCTTGATGATGTCATTATTTATTTCAAGAATAACCAAGAGTATATGCATTACTTAAGGAAGATGTGCAGTAAAGAAAGGAGTGGGAATCAGAGATACAAAGAAGTACAGCGGGAAGATACTGGTTTATTCAGAGATTCTTGCATGAATCCCTATGTCATGTTGGAAAGAGAAAACTTTCCAAATTTCTCTTTTCAGGAGTTGAGTGGGCCAAGAATGATAGGAGATCCTTACGAGGATAAGATGCTTAAGTTTCGTCATTTCCAAGATTTCTGAGTTTGAAAAATTTCATTCATTGTATATACCACTGTTTGAAAAATAGATTAAATAAAGTCAAAAACAATAGAAGATAGAAAAGAGGGCGGTTGCAAAATAGAAAAAGGCCCCATGTTCCAAAAAATAGTCTTTCGGAAAGCGCGCGAGTCTAAATTCCGCTACTAGTACTCATATGTCTTGTTCAACTATCTAGCCTAATCATAGCTGAACATGTTTAAATTTATTTGCTGATAAGTTAATGAGTGAAAAAGATGGTCAACATTGTGTAAGATTGACTTATCACAAAGAGTAGATTAGGAAAAGATACTGGTTCCACACGCCCAAAACAGAACCAAAGAGAGAAGCGAGGGATGAAAAACACATTGTACATCTTAGCCTCGTTTTTCTAGATTTCCTTTTTGCAAAATAATATTTGTGTGTAGTTTGTCCATTCATGCCGCAAATACATGACAAATCAGACTGTTTAACCCTGATTTGATTATTTTAAATTTCATGTTTTAGATTAGAGAACAAAATCCTGTCAAACAGCTTAATCTTGACAGTTGATCTAGTTTAGGTAGAGTAATGAAGGAGTTCATCAGTTTAATCTGAACTCCTGGCAGATATAAGTGTAGACTTAGATAGGTTCATTTTGCAAAAAATAAGAATATGCATTGTCAAAAGGCAGCTAGTTCAAATGCGCCAAAAAGAAAAAAAAATGTTAGGAAAGATAGTGGGGTAGGTAGAAATATCATTGATGCTGATCATGTTGTCTCTTTTCAGAAGTAGCATCAAGCAAGAGTGAAAATTGCGCCAATGGGTAAAGCACTGGTCTTCATAAGCCAACAATCTGAAATTCTGGACACCTCCTAAAAAGGAGCTGCCCTCCCCAAATGGAGCCACTGTTAGTCATCAGTATTTTTCACTTGTTGGTGATGACTAGTTGTACAACCAATTTTTCTAGCAGCTGATCTAAAAATTTGTCAAATTTTCCAGCTGGAAAACACCCATAAAACTTTTTTCCCTCTTACCTTTCAGTTCGCCCATAACGAGATGAAAACTCATTATCAAATCCTACCTAGCCTCAGCCATACTAGTCTACCCATCAGCTCTAAAGAGATCATCCAAAATCCATTCAAACAGTTTCCCCTAAGTTAGGAAGTGGCGCTTTAAGGCATTTCACCCTTGGCAAACTATCAAAGAGCCAAAAACCTCCATCTGCTATATACCAGTCATAACAGACCTTCCTACTCTGCTAATGAAGTTGGTTACAGCCCTAGGTCACGCCACTAATACACCCTTAAGTCTCAGCAATCCATAGACCACAAGTCAAGCTGATTTTAGGTGTTTTTACAGTGTTTGATGAATATTTCAAGTACAAAAACATACCAGCATCTCAGAAGACAATTTTTGGCTCCACGTGAGAAGACAGCTGCTTCTCAATGTGATCAAAGCCTGAAAGAACAAGCAACACTGTCAAGAGGCTGATGACATGAACTGGCTAAGAACCTCCTTCATTTATAAGTAGAGGGTTTGAAGACCAAAGCACCTCCTTCATCTATAAGCAGAGGGCGACGGACAAAGTTTGATTTTAAGAGTTGCAACTAAATGTAAGACAGATTTGTTTTTAATAAACAGTGAGACAGTGACTAAGGTTTTTTGAAGCAAAGTGATGATTGCAGGCAGAGATTAAGACAGAGGTTAAAGAACATCAGACATTTCGCCAAGTAAAGGGCCTCCTTCATTCATAAGCAGAGGGCCAGGGCATTGACTGATTTCAAGGTTGACTGATCGAAAGATAAGTGGTAGGAACAGTAAAAGACAAATAAGGAAAGCAGGGGTACCACTGCAATCCAAAGGGTTTAGCTTATCTCTTAACAAGGTCTCTTTCAAAAGACAATCTGCAGCTCAAAACAAAACCAAATTGAAGAGTGGTTGATGAGATGGGTCATTACATAGGCAAAAGACATGATAATGATTATGTTTCAAAGGAAACTGATCTCCCTACTCATAAGAGGATGTATTTCAGATTACTTATCATAAGTTGACAAAAGAGATCTGAGCTCAGTTCCCCAAGAGGTATTGCAGCTAGACACAGTTGTTCATATAATACAAGAAGGACTTTGGTCTATTTTTCAGAATCTGGAGAAACTTTCAAAGCAAATATAGGCAAGTCCCTTATAAGAATAGTTCAAAGGCACTCTGTTGTTACATTTTGAATAGAGTTAAAGCAGTAGGTTCTAAAAGGGCTGCAGGAGTTTCATTACCTTTGAATCACAAGGCAAAACCTATAAACTGACAGGTTCATTATCATTGGAGAAAGATGGTGAAGGCAGATAGTCAAAAGAGTAAAAAGAGGCCATGGCATATGGAAAAGGCTCCGAATAGGCTGCTCTTCAAAAAGAGGGTTGGATGACCTTTTGTAACACAAGGTTTGCACTTACAGTGACCAACAAAGTTTTTATCCATAGTCAAAAGGGAGCTCCCATAACACAAGTTCCAACAGATGAGGAATACAAAGATAATAGGTGGGAAAGAGGTTTGAAATTACAATATCAAAAAGGAGGACCCTTTTATTCTCTAAATTAGAAGCAGTCAAAATTTCAATTTCTCATAAGGGTTAAGTGAGGTTTCACTTATAAGAAAATGGTCTTTACCACTATAAGCATATCCAAACGAAGGGAATTAGTTTATGTTTTGAAAGGCAAGGTTTCAAATTTTGATTTAAAAACAAAGGCCTTTTTCAAACTTTTTGAAAAAACCCTCTCCAAATCAAATGTGAAAGGACCGTTGGATTGTTGCTTTCTAAAGGGTCAAAGACCATTGCACATTCGTTTTTGCAAAACTCCAAAGCACGTGCAAAGCCCCTCTTGCTTCCCTCGAGACCAGAGAAAGGAGTTTCGAGCAAAAAAATAGAGTTTTCAAAGGTCAACAATTGCGTGGGGTGCCTGTAACGTTGTGCGGCGCATTTGAGCGCAAAAATATCAAAGGGTGACAAGTCCGCGCGGCGCGCCTATAGGTGCACACGACGCACCTGTAACTTTTGGTCCTGTCGGCCGGACAGTGACCCGACAACTACCTCCGCGCGGCGTTCTTCTTCACGAAAGTGCCGCGCATCTGTCAACGGCTCAAAACACCTCCAAAACGAGCTAAAAGCAGATCAAACTCCTTAAAGAAGCATCATCATCTATTTTGAAAGGTATTCCATATGCCTTTTTGCTTTGTTAAAACTACCAAGAGATGGTAAAAGGGATGAAGCTCGTGGGTGAAATCACAGTTTTGTTTGGTGTTTTTATTTTAAAAGAAAAAAACAAGGTATGTTGTGGTTATGCTGGCTAAAGGTGAAATGTTAAAAGTGTTGAGATTGCATTAAAAAGCCATTGTAATTTCCCTCAAAATGTGATGAAAGATAGGAGCACAGGGCTTAAAGGGAAAAACAGTGGGTCATTTTTCTTACACAGTGATAATTAGATAAACTTTGGTGACTTTCCAGAAATCTCCTCTGTTTGTTAAAAGGACAAAAAAACAGTGTTTGGCCTTTTCAGTCCCATAAAGCAGAATCAGTCAGTAAGCTACCATTTGCATTCGAGGGTGTTATCAAAATCTGAGGTAGGAGAAGCAGTAGAGTATAAAGGGGGCAATATTTTGTTTGAAAAGGAGTTTCTTGGTATTTGACTGCTACAAGACCTTTGTTACCACATCAAAAACATTTCAAGCTCTGTCACCATTTCTATAAACACAGTAACCTTTGACTGTGTAGATACCCTTTGTTTGACTGTGTTGTAGTGTTGAATATACTTGTTGAAAGGCATACCAAGAAGAGAAGAGGGTCTTGAACTAAGAAGATTTTGTTTTTGCCTTTGTCTGAGATACAAGGTTATACTGTGGCCTCAAAAAATCAAAAGGCAGGGTGACCTTAACACAAAAACACAGGAATTTCACTTTGACTGTATATATTTATTGACTGTGTTTTTCTTCTTAAAGTTTACTTGTTGAATTGCATACCAAGTGGAAAGCAATGTTTTGAAAAGGGGCAGAGAGTGGTGTGTTAAAAGGGCATTTTCACACTACTTTTGAGACCATTGTTGCTTACAGTAAGTCAACAGGCTGAGACAGAGTTTTGGTTTAAAAACACATTTCAAAAAACTTTGGGGCAGTTTGGTTTTCAAGAGCGCATCTAGATCAAGATGCCTCCCAGGCAAGATAGCCGGAGTGGGTTGCACAAGAGGTATGAGCCAATTTCCACCGAAGAGGTCAATGCACACCCATCTATCTTATTCAATTTTCATGAGGTGGGGTGCTTGGATTTTTTCCAGAAGGTACAAGAAGTGAAAAGCTTCTCTCCTTTAACACATTTGTGCGCCTTGAGGTTCAAAGACAAAAAATTTCAATTGGCAGGCCTTGATTTCGAGTTCTCCCTGATATCCATATCCAAGGCTACTAAAATTCCCTACATTGGTGAGAAATGGTTCAAACAAAGCTATTTGGACTTGGATGACTACAAACCCTTCCTCAAGCCTGAACACAGAGAAGCATGCACTTCTATTTTCCCTTTCTCTTATCTTTTAGCCAGCTATGCCCCCCTCATGAAGATTATCATGAAGTATTTCACTTGTGAGGGGAGATTCTCCTGGGTTTATGCATACCACATCTGACTGTTCATGCATTTCACAAGAACCAAGCGGCTGAATCTTCCTTTATTCTTGTGCAAAAGAATTGAGAAAATGGCCTCCTCAGTCCAGAAGAAGCCTCCATCACAGAAAATAGCCACTCTATTTCATCACTCCCTCATTAAAATCATCATCCTTCACAAGCTTGAGAAGAAAGAGGTTTCTTGGGATGTTTTCATCAGTCACCCGGATTTCTCCACTGTCCCTCCAGTCCATACATCCCCTACATATCCTACTCATCGCCCCTTGCCTTCCTCTAGCAGACCTACTCCTAGAAGGCTCAACTTCACTACAGAACAGGCAAAAGAGCATGGAGAAGGAGAGGGAAGTGGCCAGCAAGAGGAGGAAGGACATGAACATGAAGAAAAAGATGAGGAACAGCAGGAAGAAAGTGTGGGATAGCATCATGACAGTGGTGATGATGAGCAGCAGTAGGAACAAGAAGAGGAGAGTGTTGGGCAGCAGCAACTCAGTGGTGATGAACAACATCAAGAAAAGGAAGGGCAGCAGTTTGAACAACACCATAAGGATGATGACCAAGGGAAGCAGTTTGAACAACCGGATGAGAAGGAAATTGAGACATGTTAGCAGCATGGTATTGATGACCAAGGGCAGCAGGAAAGTGAGGCTGAACAGCAGCAAAATATTAAGGAGCAAGGGCAGCCTAAAGAAGATGCACAACAGCCTCCTCAAGATACACAGCAGCCTCAAGAAGAAAAGAAAATTCAAGGGGATGACAAGCTAGATGACAAAGGTAAAGGAATCATGCCTTCCTCTCCTAAAAAGAAAAAGTCCCGAACAGCTAGGAAAAGAATGCCAAGGGTGGTCACTCCAAATGTGATAAGAGCTCTTCGAAGCAAGCTAAATTGCCTAAGAAGCCTATCATTGATTTGCCTAAAAGGAAGAGCACTAGAATAGCCACCCAAAGCAAAGGGAAGGGCAAGGTAGAAGGAGGTCATGAGCAGGATAGTGCATCCAATATCATCCCAATCCTAAGTGATGACAGTGATAATGAGGCCCACATTCTCGAAATCCTTTTGATCCAAAGAGAGAGAGAAATTGATGCATTAAAAGATGATCTTCATAGGGCAAGGAATTTCAATCATTTTCTAGAAATCCAAAATAGGCAAATGAGTGTCCATATGGCTGTCTATGAGACACGAGTGACCAAGTACAAGAAAGAGGCTTCCAAAGCCCAAGCAAGGATAGATGAGCTCATAGGTGATTTTGATGAAAATGAAGAAGAATACCAGCCAAGGCGAAAAAGGCCTAGAACCATAGGGCTTAAAAGAGCCCTTGAGGAACAAAAGGAGGAGGAAAATGCCCTTCTCCAATCCACCCCTCTCATAGCATTGTTTGAACAGGAGATAGAAGACAATAAAGAGGTGTGTCTTGAAAGATTCAATGACCATTTGGAGAAGAAGTTGGAAAGGGCAAACAGGGATCTAGAGCTGCAAAGGAGAATGACGAGGTATTACAAGAAGTTAAATCAGTTTTCTCGTCGCAAGTTAAAGGCTACCCAAGAAAAGCTAAAGGAGGCTAAAGGGAAGCGCCTGGCACGAAAAGTGAAGGAAGACACATCGAGGTTTGAGATTTTGGCCACTACTTCAAAACATATTTCTAAGAACCCTTGAGGGTCATACTCACCGATTTTGGGCAAATTTTGACATGTTTTGGTTTTTTGGCATTTCTGGGTTTTTGGTAAAACTCATGAAATTCGCCATTTCAGTTTGGGGATTTGTCAAAGGAGGAGAATGGTATCATTGGATGTCATAATTTTAGGAGCACACACTCAGCGATTTTCAGGACATTTGGAGATCATTTTCTTCCCCGAAGTGGCAAAAAATGCTCGCTTTTTGCACACTCTGCCCGGTCTATCAGCAAACTGTAATTTTTTTTTTTTACACACAGGTCTAGTTTTGGAGGACTTCCAGGCATTATATTGGGAAAATTTCAGTTTCTCTAGAAATTAGACACTCAGAGCTTTCCAACGAGCTGTCATGAGCCTCATTTTGACATCCGAAAGGCTGCCAAATGTTGCCGTCAATTCAAGGGACCTTTTGCTGATATAAATTTTGAATATTTTTGTAATTTTTGAACCTTTAAAAATTGCTTTTTCCAAATGTGCGTTTAGCTATTTTTGCACATGAAAAATGATGCAAAGTAAATTATTTTTCCTTTTTTAGCATTTTCTAGATATTTTATGAGATATTTTGTGCCTTGGGCTTTGCAAAGCCTCAAGGACAAGTTTAGATATTTTGATTAGGCCAATAGGATGGCAAGTTGAACCATGAGGTTTTCCTCACTTTGGCCTATTTATTCCAAAGGCTTTCATTGTAAAACAAGGTTGAAATTGATGAGAGAAGCAATATATGGTCATATAAGCTTTGGAAGAAATACTTGTCTTATGCTTTTGGATTGCCTCTTGGATGCTCTTGGATGAATGAAGAAGGATTGTTGTTGGATTCTATGACTTGGTAGAATGGTATAGTGTCTCTTGCTTTGTTGTTGTCTTCTAGTTTTCATTCATGAATACATTTTTCTTGCTTGCTATAGATCAGTAGAGAACAAATTTGAGATAGCATGAGCACCCTCAAATTTCCTGTTTCTTCATAGCTTTCATGTTTTCCTCTTCCTTAGTTACATTAAAGAATTCTTAACTGCTCGTTAATAACTTGAGGATATTGTAGCTTGTTTCATTCATAGTTCTATGCATGCTAAGTATGATTTAAGGTACGCCCTGATTACCTATGGCTAGTTATAGTTCCATCCATGAAATTTCTCTTTAACTGATTAGATTATCATTTTGTTGAACCAAGGAGGCCTAGTTCTGATCTAGCCCTTTGCCTAAAACTATGCAAATCTTGTTGTTCAAAGTGCCCAATAACTTGAAGTACTGTGTTTAGGCGTTCCGGCATAGTAAGTTAAGTTGTTTTTCTTTCTTAAGTGTTTTCCGCAAAGTCTGATAGCCATTTCCCAAAGTTAGAGGGTCATATACTTCTATGCGTGGCTTGAATGTTTATTTCTATGTATTGATTAGCTTGTAGTTACATTTTGCATGATTAATTGTTTGCCCTACCATGTTTATGTTATCTATTGAACTAGTTATGCTTGAAACTCTTTGTTTTTCACAAACTTGATGTCCCGTTACTCCATTTTCCCAAAGATCCTTTCTACCTTGAATCAAATCGGCCTTCAACGACCTTGTATCTTGCTATTAGCTTTCTTGACCTTTTCGACCCCACTTAGCGGGCAGTCGACATATTTTTACCTATCTCGTATCTTTGATCAGTTTCATCCCTCCACAACCTAAAACCAAAACCAAAAAACTTACATCTGCTAGCCTAAGATGAGATCATAATAAACAAACACGGAGCCTCCATACACATATAGGCAGGCCCTCTCTTGAGTCAGGAGAGGCAGTCCTTGGGCTCCAAGCTTGGTTTGATGTTACCTTTATCATTGAGAAGCACTTCAAGAACCAAATAACGGGATACAGCCTTAGTGAATGTTTGAAAAAAGATCACAGACTAAGAGAATATAGAGGAACAATTGTAGAAATTCTCAATACTTTTCTACAGGTTCAGCTTGCAAAAATTCCAAGAAAACAAAACTTGCATGCTCATAGCCTCGCAATGTTTGCTAGCACTTGTAAATTACCATTTGAACTTAATCATCAGTTCACAGCTGAGATTAGGCATATACCAGCTATACCAAACAATCTTATGAATTGGCAAGTGTTTGCAAATGACAATCAGATTAACAAATTTCTAACTTTAGAGAATGAATTTTCTAACAGTAGCATAGATGAAGATACAATCCTTGAATCTGATCAAATAACTGAACAAGAAACAAACATTTCTGAAGAGAGTGCCATTCAAATTCTCCATCCAACGAATTTCACCAGAAAAGACATGCAAGACCTCAAACAAATGGAAGTTGATGAGATTGTAGAAGATGAATCTGAGATCATTAATCTGAAAAATAATTATTTACCTAAAGGATTGAATCCTCTAGAGAATCTTTTTGACTCTAATGACATTCCACTAAAACCTAAAATAGAACCACTGAAAGCTAATATTGAAGAATACAATCTGGGTACTGAAGAAAAACCTAAAATAATAAATTTATCAAAATCTTTACCTCCTGATCAGAAACAAAAACATGTTGAGTTATTAACAGAATTCCAGGATGTTTTTACTTGGAGTTATGAAGACCTGAAATCATACGATACATCTATAATTCAACATACAATACCTTTAAAATCAGACCAGAAACCATTTAATCAAAAACTGAGAAGAATCAACCCTGTATTGTTACCTTCAATTGAAAAATAAATTAAACGAATGTACGAAGCAGGGATAATTGCTCCAATTAGATTTTCAGAGTGGGTGTCCAACTTGGTCCCTAATAGGAAGAAAACTGGAGAAATTAGACTGTGTGTTGATTTAAGAAATCTAAATAAGGTTTCTTTGAAGGATAATTATCCTTTGCCTAAAATGGATCACATTTTGCAAAGGGTAGTAGGTGCTTCAAGGATTTCTCTGTTAGATGGGTTTTCAGGATACAACCAGATTCTGGTTCATCCTGATGACCAGGACAAAACAGGTTTTACAACACCATGGGGTACTTTCAAATATGTTAAAATGCCATTTGGACTCAGAAATGCTGGAGAAACCTTCCAAAGAGCAATGGACCTTGCATTTGCAAAATAAATGCATGACTTTCTTGTTATATATCTAGATGATTTAACTGTTTTTCCTAAATCATATCAACAACATTTAGACCATCTCAGACAAGTATTCATAAAATGCAGAAAGTATGGTATTTCCCTGAATCCGAAAAAGTCATTATTCAGTCTTGAAGAAGCAAAAATCCTGGGCCATATCATCTCAAAGGATGGCATTAGAATCGATCCTGAAAGAATAAAAGCTATTTTACAGATACCTCATCCAAGAAATGTTAAAGAACTTCAAGCTTTCATAGGAAAAATCAATTTTTTGAGAAGATTCATTTCTAGTTTAGCTGAATTAATTAGATTACTTACTAACATGTTAAGAAAGGATTCGAGTTTTAAATCGACATTAGAAGCCAAGCAATCATTTGAAGATATTAAAATGGCTTTGACCAGAACACCAGTTCTTACCAGTCCACAATTTGATAGAGACTTTATTATTTTTTCATTTGCATCAGAACACACTGTAGAAACTATTTTACTACAAAAGGACGATCAAGGATGTGAAAAAAATATAGCCTGTTTTAGTAAAGCACTAAGAGACGCATCATTAAAATACAATATCATGGAAAAAAAAGCTTTTGCACTTGTGAAAGCTATTAAAGATTTCATAATTATATATTATATTCTCATGTGATAGCTTATGTGCCAAATGCTATTGTCAAAGACATCTTAACTCAAGATGGAATTGAGGGCAAAAGGGGTAAATGGATTGCTACCATATTAGAATATGATATTGACATAAAACCTACGAAGTTGACAAAAGGACAGGGATTGGCTCAACTCATGACAGAAACAAATTGCCAAGCCCTGGATATTAATGAACTAGATGACAATTAGGAGATGGCAACTCCACAAATTAGCCAGGCCTTTTTAGACTCATCTTGGTATGCGATATCATTTATGTTTTGTTAAACCTGCAAGCTCCTCCATCGTTATCCAGAACAGAACGAAGGTTTTTAAAAATGACATCCTTAAAGTATTGTATTTTAGATAATGTTCTCTTTTAGAAGAATCATGATGGTATTCTATTAAATTGTTTATTAAAAGATGAAGCTGACAAGGCTCTTAATGAATTCCATGTAGGAGACTGTGGTGGACACCTTTATTGGAAATCAACAGCAGATAAGATCCTAAGGGCTGGATTTTACTAGCCAACCTTGTTTTCTGATGTAAATAAATTCGTAACTATTTGCCATAAATGTCAGATCTTTGAAGGCAAGAGAAAATTATTACCTTTACCCTTAAAACCAATTTCCACCGAGAAACCATTCCAGCAATGGGGCCTGGATTTCATTGAAGAAATCCATCCTCCTTCTTCTTGCCAACACAGATGGATCCTTACTGCCACAGATTATTTTACTAAATGGATTGAAGCAATCCCATCAAGAAAAGCCAATGATTCTGTAATTATAGGATTTTTAGAAACCAATATACTATCAAGATTTAGCTGTCCCGAGAAAATTATAACTGATAATGCTGCTGCTTTCAAATCAAAAGAGATGACAAGTTTCTGTAATAAGTATCATATCAATTTAAGCCATTCAACAGCCTATTACCCTCAGGGTAATGGACTGGCTGAATCTTCCAACAAAAGCCTCATTAATATCATTAAGAAATTGTTGGAAGAAAACAAGAAAAATTGGCATAAGAAACTTATTAATGCACTGTGGGCAAACAGACTTACCACCAAAAAATCAATTGGGACCAGTCCTTATGAATTATTTTATGGTATTGAGGCAGTATTTCCATCATCTTTAGGAGTTCTTGTAATGAAGTTACTTCAAGAAGCTCAAGTTGAACCAAATGATATTCAAAGAAGAATAAATCAAACAATCAATTTGCAGCAAACCAGAGAAGAAGTTTATCCTATATCTCAAATTTTACGGGAAAATAAAGAAAATCTTTATCGAGACCAAAGCTGAGAGGATTTCAAATTGGAAGATAAAGTTTGAGATGGGATTCGAGAGAGGAGATAAGAAGAAACATGGGAAGTTTGACTTCTTGGAAAAGGACCTTACATCATTCATGCTTTACAGGGAAATACTACATATTTTCTGAAAAATTGGGATGGTTCAGAAACTGAGGAAGGACCAGTAAATGGTCGAATGTTAAAGCATTAGTTTGATCTTGTTTATTAGGATATTCTTATTTTTGACCTGTACATACTATATCCTTTGTAATGTATCAGTTTTGATTGGATAGTAACATGCTGGAGTTGAAGCCCGAAGAGAAGGCCCTAAGCTTCAAAAGTTTCACTATCATACATACAATAAAGCAACAGGAAGAAGAAGAAGATTTAATGGTTCAGTTAAAGGAATTTTTGAGGCATCTGACCTTTTGTTCTTGACTTTTCACCAGGAAAAGCCATCCCCAAGTGGAGCCAGTGTTAGACACCTATACCAATAGGTGTCATATTTCATGATTGACTTGATGAGCTATGCAATATGTTCATACCTTTTTCTTATTGCAAAGGTTTTCCATATTCTCAAAAAATAAAAATAAAAATAAAAAAATTTAAAAAATGTAAAGAGGGTATACCCTAAAGAAAAATTAAATGGTGAAAAAATAAAAAAAGCCAAAAAAGTGAAAGAAAATGAACCCCACCAAAATAAAGGCCAAGGAAAGTGTGCAAATCTAAATGCCACTACTTTTGCTTTGATGTAATAAAATTGTGTGCAAATTGTATTTTGTGCCACAATTCATGAATATTCAAACAGTTTAATCTTGGCTAGTTCATCTTTCAATTTCATGTTTTAGAGATAGAGAATAAAATCTGACCAAAGCATTTAATATTGGCAGATAAGTAGATAGGTAGAGTAAATAAAAGGAGCTCAACAGTTTAATCTCAGCCCTTGGATGTAATAAGGTTAGAACTAGATAGATTTTCATATGTAAAATAAAAATTTTGATGAGGGTTTTCCAGTCTAAGTGCACCCTAATAAAGAAGAAAAAATGGTAGGGTAACGTAGGTAGGGTAGGTAGATGATGTTGTTGAATTACAGGTGATGAATGATGGCTTTAGATGGCTGAAATTTTAACTTTCATCACAAGTGCAAAGGCAGATAATACACTGGAAGAATTGCAAGCAAGGCAAAGTCAGATTATTAACTTCCCCTTTCATTTTTCCCTAAAAATTCACCAATTTCCCCTAAGTATTAAGGTATTTGAAAATTAGAGGTGCTCAAGGCATTTCCTTGACTTTTGGAGGGACCAAACCCTCGGCCCAATAATTGGAAAAAACCTAAGTACTTAAAATCATTCATCATCATACTCATTCACTTCTAAATTTTTTTTCCTAAGTAAAATCCCATTTTACTTAGGAAAATCATGCAATATTCAATAAAAACCCTTTTCATGCAAGCATAAATTAAATACATTATTCTGATGTTTTATACTTAGCGCTTTAACTCATTTCCATATTAATTTCTAATTTATTATTTAAAATCCCTATGAAAATAACCTTCCCCTATTATATATAACTCCTTCTTTATAGCCTTAAAAATATACTTATTATAATTTTTAATTGAAATATTTAATCCCACATGTTTAAATAAAAACCCCCGTTATATCCCCTTTGACTAAAATATATCTTTAATATTACTCCGCCCCCTATGGTAAGCAAATCGCATTGGTTTAATTACCATATAATAAAAAATATATGAAAAAACGTTTAAACATATGTTATATGTGTTTAAAACAAAAAATAAACCCGAAGTTTAATTCAAACCAAACTTCAAAATAACCTATCCCGTGAATATTTTTCCTCCCCAACCCTCTGTCATACAAAGGGATTAACTAATCCCCACGATTAATTAAGAACCTAACCCGCCAATAAAACCACCCTCGATGAGATTAATTAAAAAATAATAATGTCGGGCCCGCGCTATTAAAACCCCGTCATCTCCCAGTCCCGTCAATCGTCTGATCAACCCATCTGAGATCAACGGCCATTAACGATATCGCTAGCCATCCGCGTCCGAACGATAACGCGTGATGGCCAAGCGGTTTTCCAAACCGTACAGAGCCACGTGTTATTTGTTGTATGGAATCGTTGCCCCTCCATCCAAAACCGCCCTGTCCCGAAAGCAGTGCGATGGAAACCGCTTATCGCCTATCCTCTGTGACACATCCTCTGTACATGCTGACGTCATCAATCAAAACCCGCCACCCTTTTGACTTTGTAAATAAAACAAATACGCCGCATCATTTTCATTATTTCATGCGCCAACTAGTCTCCCATGCAATGAAATTTCAAAAATCAACCATTGAAGATTGCCGACCGTTAGTTTGCTGAAGAAAATTGAAGCCGAATACTCCAGAATTCATTCGCCATAGCCAGTACCTGTTTAACCACTGTTAATTTCCTATAAATAGGTATTTATTCCAATTTCCCACTGAATTCTATTAAAAATTCCTCGTTCTGGTTTTAAATTCGTACTAAGGTCTGAGAAGAAATCCAATTTAGTCTTTTTAAACTCCCAGAACTGCAATTATAGTCCCAAAACTGGTAATTGTGCCCCTTTTCACAAAAACCCGAATTTCCATTTCTGAATCCACAAGAACCAGAAATGGAAGTTCCTGTAGCTCTAAATGTCGTGCCCCTCAATGCCCCTCATAAGGACTTGGATTATTTACCTTTGGCCGATATGGATTTTCAAATTAAAGACCTGCTTCTTGGTGAGAACCCTCTTCAAATTTTTTGCCGCTGCAGAGACAATTATTTGAATGGTTCTGACATATTTGGACTTTGGGAATCTAATATTCCCATGTACCTTCTTCTCTCAGTCCATATTTTTCCTGAGTTAATCCATTACTGCCATGCAAACTATGATCCTGACCAACGAGCAGTTTTATCCCCAAGTCAAAGTGTCCTTTTCCTAATAACTGCTCAGTCCATAAATGAAATGCTACAATTCCAACCTGGTCAAGCCCTCACCCCCCTCACCCCCCCTCACCCAACCTGGTCAAACCTCTAGTAAAATATGCCTGGGACATCAAAATAACATTCATCAATATAAATACCAGGAACAATCCACTTAGACTTCAAGTGTACAACCAATATTTGAAGATGGCTCCGAAAAATCAAGAAAGATTGATGTCAGCCTATGATATCCAACAGGGTAAGATGTTAATGAGCCACTTCAAGCCCAAGATGCAGCAGCCTCAGACAGCTGCAAATTACATTAGAACTAATTTTGAAGTCCTAGCAAAGGATATCCATCCTTTAGATCAAATTGAGCTACACAAGCAAACAGGTGAGATGATTTATTCTACTCTGACGGATAAATCAATGATGGCCCATAAGTTGCAGGATTATTTGGATAACACTAATACACAGTTGCAGCTCGAAAAAGCCTCCTCCCAGGCTAAGGATAATAGAATCAAAACTTTGGAGGAAATAATCATTAGTTTGGGTCATAATCCTAAAGATGTGAAAGGTATTGAAACTTTAATCAAGAAAAAAGATGATGATATTACAGCTCTGAGAAAGAAACTGAAGTTACCAGCCTCGAGACATCCACAGACTACAAAAATCATCAAACAAAATTCTGAGGAAGAACTTATGGATTTTCTCTTAAAATTGAATGAGCAACTTAATGCAACTGAAAAAGAGCTTGAGAATGCATTGAAAGATAAGCAAGCTAATATTCCAGCATCTACAGCAGGAGTAGTGACAGGTACAGCAACAACAGGTCAACCAGCAGAATTGTCACAGGGCAACACTGCAAATTTGAACACTGATGAATTAACAAATTCAATGGAAGAAATGAAACTTCAGGTCATTGAGCTCTACAAAACAAAGGAACAATTGGCCACTCTAGAACACAAATATGATCTTTCAAAAATGAGTGTTGCTGATAAAACAAAAGAAGTGAACAAATTAGAAAAAATAGTTAAGGCATTGGAAAAGGATCTTACATTAGAGAAACCTTTAAAGGAAATTATTGAAATTATTTGGGATAACAACATTCAATCAATAAAGGACATCTGGTCCTCAATTCAAATAATGTATGAACAGAATGACTTAGTTAAATTGGCTGTAGATGAGATTGAGAGAGCAAGAGAAGAGTTGGGAAATATGCCAGAAGAAGCCAATAGACTAATACTTTTTTTGAATACTCAGACTAAGAATCAACTTGCAGAATTTGGTATTCAGGACAGGACCGAAACAATTTTGGAAATAAAGAGAGTTTTTACTAAAAGAACTCTAGTTCAGAATTTAGAACGAAGGTGCTCAGATATGCAAGAAGAAATCATTGCCTTTAGAGAAAGGTTGAATATTTTGTTAAATAGAGGATTGCCCAGTCCTATAATTGCAAAAGATAAGCTAATAGACCTTGATAGTTATGTTGAAAAATTGGACAAATATGCTGACAATCAGGCCAGTTCTTCAACCAGTTCATCAACAGCAGCATTTCCCACAGGAAAAAATCTTCATGACAGATTGGAGAATTTATTTTATCTTGAGCATGAAATAAATCATTTGTTTCTAGTTCAGCCTAATTTCTTCAGATATACTGAGGCTGATGAAACACTGAGAAAGTTGCAAAGGACCAGAGTGCCAGAAGTTCAATGGTGGGAAGAAATGATGGAACTTTTGTAAAATTTATCTTTACATGAATTTTTGCTTATTTACCACATTGTATCATGATAAAAAGGATAAAAGGATGATTAAAGGTCAAAGTGTATCAGAGTAGTTAAAGAGTATCAGTGAAATGGACCAGCCAGCACAGAGTTACTGAAAAGGACAGCAATGAGCCAAAGCATAAGGCTTGCCTCCAGCACATTCTCAAAAGAAGGAAACAGCACAACATCAATTATCATTCTTTCTTATCTACGAGACCATCTGTCTCTATTTTATTGTAATTTACTTATGAGTCATCCTAGATAATATCTCAAGTTGTTATGAGATATTTTTTGTAACTTTTTGTATAAATACTCCCTCAATCAGAGTATTGAGGGTGGATTTTTTAGACTCTGCTGTAATATTGAGTATTTGGAATAAAGTGCTATTGGAGAAAAATTTTGTGGCTAGTTGGATGATGAATTGAAGCTAAAGACTTTTCACAAGATTCATGTGTCAGACTACGGATCAATAAGTCATCCTTCCCTTATGTTTTAAAGTCTTTATATCTGTTTATTATATCATTGTGTTTCATTTCTGAATGACTAATGAAAAAGAATAAATCAGAAGGTACTTAAGCGTAATATGATTTCAATCATTGTTATTCTAAATATTTTCTTCTAAACTGGTTTTAAACAGTGAATTCTTAATTTCTCCTGTTTTTCTAGTTTAAACATTTTGATTATTTAATAAAGAATTCTTAATTGTTCTTTGTTAATAATCACTCAATTTTCCCTCCTATGAATATGTTGAAAGATTCTTAATTGCCTTTCATCCATTTCAAATCCATTCCATTCACTCTAGATTTGAAATTGTTCTCTGTTTGATTATTTTGCCCTGTAAAGCCATCTTTTTGTTGATAAACTTAATCCAATAAAGCCAAATTTTTGACTCCACAGCCCAATGGCCTGAACTACTCAATCTTGCCCTCAGCTATCGAATTCCACCCCCCAAATTCAAACAAAACCCTGGACTTTACAACTAGCCTAATATCTTCTAAAAACGAAGCTTTACAGAGAGAGCCCTCTCTGGGTACAGATTGGCTAGATTCTGTACCTAAAAGATTGGTTTGTGGTTACCTCAAACCCCTTTCCTCTTTCAACAACTTCAAGGAAAATCTGAGTGATAACACTTCCTTCATGTTTCTTGGTAGCGTTATATTGGATATGGATGATACTATCTCTAAATTAAAATTCACTCCTTCCTTAGACACAATGTGCCCCAATAGTTTACCTTCTTGGAGGGAAGACAAATATTTCTTGGAATTCAAAGAATCCATATTTAATGCATTTCAAAAATATTTGCTTGAGTTGCTCCAGATGTTCATCATTTTCATTTGAGAAACAAATCATGTCATCTTAGTAAATGACAATGAATTTTTATTTTTCACCAATAAATGTGATGTTCATTTATCTTTGTAAGGTTTCTCCTACATTCATCAATCCAAAGAGCATGTTGTCATACATGAATGTACCCCATGGTGTTATGAATTTTTTCTTCTCTTTGTTTTCTTCATGCATGGCTATTTGATTATAGCGTAAAAAACCATCCATCATCGATGTTCTCTTGGCTCTTATCACCTTTTGTAATCAATGGTCCATCCATGGCAATGGATAATCGTCCTTCAGCGAGCATTTACTCATATTTTTGAAATCCACACATAGCCTTATGTCTACATTCTTCTTAATGATGGGTACCAAATTGGCTACCAAGTAAAAGTATCTCAGTGGCATAATGATTTTCTCATCCAACACTTTCCAGATTTTCTTCTCAATCATGGGTGGTAGAATGGAGTTGAACCTCCTTAGATTCTGCATAGAAGGATTAGATCCCTCCTTCAAGGGAATTCTATGTTGTATAATATAAGTCTCATATCTTCTCATATCCTCATAACTCCATGAAAATACATCTTTAAATTTCTTAAATAATTAAACATACCTCTTTTTTTACATGGTACCCAAATATTTGAAAAGCTTCACCTTTTGAGTATGTTCTTCAGTGCCTAAGTTGCGTTCTTCCACATTCTTTGTTACTGAATAAAAAATTATTCTAGTGGACACATCATTGTGAAATATTTGTTCCAATGGGAGAAGTTCTTTTGATATGAAAATTTTCTTCAATTAGATAATTTTTTGGCACCTGATTTGGTTTATGAAGCTTCTTGATTCTCCTTGTGTTCCTATCGCCTATCCTCCTTCCTCATCTTCCAACCTTTGATTTTCTTGATCGATGTTAATTTTTGTGAATTCTTCTACAAGGCTTAAGAATTTGTGCAATTGTTCTTCGTCCTCGAATAATTTCCAATGTTTGATATTATCTGAGACAGATGACCTATACCACATCTCTACTTCATGTTTCAATTTAAAAAATTTAGGTGGATTGAAGAAAATGGTAGTTGTATCCAATGCGTTAGGTTGCCGATTCTCATTTATATTGACAAATATGATATTGAATTCCTTGAATAAATTTTCAACTATGTCCCATCCAAAATTTTGGTAGGACCAAATCCTAGGGTTCTTAGTAGTCTATATATTACTTATCTATAATAACACTAGTTCAGAATCTCCAAATTTTGTTATATTTTTAGCCCCCATTTTCCTTGTTGTCTCCAAACCTAAAACCAATGCCTCGTATTCTATAACATTGTTGGTGGCATAAAATTCCAAGTTGAAATAAATTTTTAATACTTTGTCCATGTGGAGGAATAAGAACTAATCTTGCCCTCGTCCCTTCTTTGGAGTATGCACCGTCAAAGGTTAACTTCCAAACTACAATTGGGTCTTGTATTGGATCTATCTAAAATGTAAGTTCATTTACTTCAGAAATAATTTCTAGATCCATAAATAGGTTGTAACATCCCATGGACTCATCTACTATGTATACAAGTTTATTCTTTTAATTCTTGGAATTTATAAACAAATATTGTAATTATGAATCTCCATACAATCTCCTCTCTTGTTCCTCAAACTTTGGCATGGTGGCATAATATAAGTCCATTTGGAAGGTCCCTCCTAGTTCTCCCACCCAACATCTAGACAATAACATACCGTAACTAGTTGGGATATCAACAACCAAAATGTACATAACGATACTCTTTGTGCAGATTTGAGTGATGGATATGACGAGATATTTGATAATTCCTAGATAATTTACTCTATTGGAATCAAAATAATAAAGGTCATGGTATGATTTAGTAATTTTGAGACCAAAATATAACATGACTGATTTTTCCAAAAGGTTATGAGATGCACCTGAGTCAAATATTCAATTGTGCAATATTTTATCATGTATTTATGTAATTTGCAAAGGGGCAATATTTTCTTCTTTTTCTTCTACATGTGGTCCATGGATCATGCTTGCGAGATATTTTTGTATATTGAGGCTATCATTGTGTGATGGTGGCACAATGGAGTCGACGAATATTTTGATATGAGATTTGTAAATTTGATTTTGGGCTAACTTCGATAGTGGGATTTAGACTTTGAATTTGTTCAATTCTTGTTCAAGATCGAAAATTTGGGTTGAATTATTTTCATTTTGTTTGGAAAATTTTGGTTGTGAACTTTGTAGCACGCATTGTTGTGTTTTATGGGTATGAGGTTGCATTATTCGAGTTAGTTGGTTTCCTTTGGTATGAGGTTTCATGTGGATTCCTCATTCCATTCGAATGTTGGGGACTGGATGGGTAATATGGATAGGGATCCACCAAGGTACTGATGTGTTTCTGGATCACCTTCGTAGATAATATGTTGAAGTCGATAGGAAGAGATCTATCAAAAGGCAGAAAATAAGGTTTCCTACATTAGTTGACACGAAACGGGAAAAATATGATTATTTTTTTAATATAGTTAAGAGCTATGGTACAAATAGACGGTGGGAAAATGATTGTTGGCATATGATGGCCTGGTTGATACAGGAAGTAGTAGAAAACCTGATCTCTTAAACAATAGAAGGCACAACAAACAGGGTACCAGGTAGCTTAGACTCATGAACACCAAAGAGTGTTAGGTTTCAAAGATGCAATAACATTAGGATATGAAGGATAAACTCATAAAATGATAGGGCTCATTGAGAAGCTGATGTGTGGGAGTTTTCTGAGGAGTGCCATGTTCAAGGTGTTGCTACCAAATCATCTTTCAAAGTATAAAGAGTGAGTCTCTACTTTGTCCAAATTTTTCCCCATTTGATTAGGTTTAATGAGTCCATATGGGTCAACTTGGTGATATTTTCATGTTTATGGAGTCTGAAAGAGATCGTAAAAGAAAACTCTAAGGGGATACCTTTGTCATTGTTGATGACTAGGTGCGAAAAAGGGGTAATAGTATGCCTAGCATAGTTACTTTTATGTAAGTTAGTCCATTGAGTCCGAATAAAGTGATAAACCTATGTTCAATGGACGTCTACCTCATTTTGTTATGAGTATGAGTAGACGAAGTAAACTCATTATTTTTCATGAAGTTTTAGTGAGCCAGACGAAGAAAAACTCAATCCTCTTCGTGAAATTTTAACGAGTCCAACAAAGAAAAACTTGGTGTATTTTTTGGTTTTTAAAGAGCTAGAAAAATATGAAAAATAATGGCTCATAATCTTCTTTATGGTAGTTTAATGAGCCTGAAGAAGGAAACTCAGGGGTTTTTCAGTTTTACGAGCTAGAAAAAGTCCCTAAAAATAAGGCTCGATCTGAGTCAAGCGTGGTCAATTCTACAGAGAAACACTAACAATTCATCAGAGCATAGGTAACATCGAAAAAATAAAAGTTGCATCAAAACATAGTGGAAATTTTCCAATTTCAATAGCTATCTGAGTGAGTCATACGTCTAGAATGTCTATAAGAAGGACATGAGACCTTCATTTTCACTGTTTGTGTTTGCTGAAAGAGATTTGGAGTTTGAAAAAAGGTGAAACTTCTATGCTTGATTATGGATTATACAAGCAACTATTTTCGATTATGTCTATTCCATGTAGGAGCTTAGGCCCTCATATTTCTTTGCATTAGTGTTTTCAAGTAGTTTTCTGGTCAAAATTTGATATTTGGGCAAGCCATATAAATTTTAGGCAGCTAACGTGGTTGCCCAGAGGGAGGGCTGCGTTAAACGCACTGCCCATTAAGGGACAGTGTGTTAGCATGCCCTGTTTGACACAAGGAGTCGCGTTAGCTAGCCAAAAAAAATTAAAACATATTTTTTCTTATGTTTTCAATGATTGAGCGAGTATCTGATCCATGAAAAACTTGTATTGTGCAAGTATTAAGCTAATACCATGAGTATCTGGCACGAAAAAGAGCACGAGAGAGAGGAACGGGAAATGGTTACTGATCTTGAATTCTTATTAGTTCTACGAAGATGTGGATTACTGAAGTATGCCAGAATCGAAATGATGAAAGGGTAGAAGGACCTTCTAAGCTGGATCATTAAGTGGTGGGATGAAAAACATCATGTATTATGCATTGGGGATCATGAGCTCTCGATAGAGAAAGATGATGTATATTTTCTTTCCAGCCTATCATGTAGAGGGTTGAGGCCCAACTTGAAAGGATCTAGGGCTGATCCCCGAACCACCGTGCGACTAATTCAAGCTCACTGCATAAAAACCATTATGCCAGTGAACAACATGATACCTATTTCATGGATATTCTCTAGACCAATGAGTTCATTATTGTGGATGATTTCATGCTTAGTAGGAGACAAGAGACAACATTTGGCAACCAAGGCCCAGTTGCTACTAGCACTGGATTTTCTGCAGCCACAGATATTCGACTGGTGTGAAGGTGTTGTCCACCGTATTAGCAAAGAGTTAACAACTTGCAAGACCTAGGCCCAAAGATAATTTGGGTATGGTACGCTTATTGTCTCATTTATGCTAGATAGAGTGTTTGTGATGAGGTCTCGAATGATGATGGAAATTTCTGGACCGAGGGAGCCTAGACATGGTCGATGGTCTGCCCTGATGCCTTGGACTGGAGAGGGTCCACTCTGACACTTATTTGACGATGCATTCTTTGAGTGGCTTAGTGGTCAGATCCTTGTGACTGAGAATTATTCCTATGTCGGGATGAACCTTACAGGAAATATAGAGCTAAGATTGCCACATGACACTCAGTGGGGGCCAATAGGTAATATGAGAGATTAGTGCACAAGAATTTTTGTGTCTTTTGAATTTTTATGCAATTTTTTTGTTTAATGGGTGAAAAAGTTTTGTGACATGAAGCGTTTTCTTGACACAGATGTGGCACCTATATGACCAGCTAGAATCCCTCGCTATGCAAGGTGAGGAATGCAACTACCTCGAGTTGGAGCAGCAGCAGAGGCCACAACAGCTGCCGAAGAGGGAGATGACACACAGAGTCTACACAAGGTTGGTAGGAACATCGAAGGTTTGAACATGGGTGTGCCACTTCTTCCCATGAGGGAGATCCCAATTCATCTACAGTGACACATAGTGGTTGTGCCGAAGAGATTTTTGGTGCCTCTAAGGAGGTTAAATAGGGCAGTTATCTGCTATCATGAGCAACAGGCTCAACATGAGTAAGCATAGATGTGTAGATGTCATAGCGAGGGTTAGAAGAGACATATTTTGTATAAAACACCCAAGTTTTGAAGAGTTTTTTATGTAACCGACTAGACATGATATATATATATATATATTGGTGATTTTGATGATGTATTTTTTTTTGTAATTTTTTAGGATGAAAAAATGTACAGTCATGCATGACTCTTTCTATAGTAAATGTGACAGATATCAATCCAATACATAGTTTGCTAATGAATCAACCAATGCATGAGATTATCTAGGAATGTGTTCAAATGTAATAAATTCAAATTGATGTTCTAGAAGCCGTACCCTTAAGTAATAATGTAATAATACAATATGTTGGATGCAATAATGATTGTTCAAATGCATAACTATTACATGGGAATCTAATTATATCGTCATATTGGAGATGTCGCCAGACACAGCTTCAGTGAGGAGTTGAATAACCAACATATGCTCAACAATATTATTGGTGGAATCGCCAAGGAAGATTCCCCTGGAACCAAGTAGTTCTGACTCAAGTGTATAGAGGACCCAAGCAACCGATGCAATGTGTCGTGTGTGACGACTTGCGCCATCCTCATATCCAACGTACGGTAAGGATGAAGAAGACATATGTGAAAAAGAAGAGAGTTTGTATCAAAAAAATACTCAAAACTCAAAATATTCTAGACATGCCAAAAAAATACAAAACTTATATACATAAAATTACAAAGAAAATGCCCAGTAAAATACTAGGTGAAATACTTCTTTAGATAGAGCCTATTGCGGGGCTCACTGAGTGGGATTCCATTACAGTCCTGAAGTTCATAGGCTCCTTTAGAAATAACCTTGGTAACAACATATAGACCAAGCCATAATGGTTGAATTATTGCTGCCCCCGGGAGGTCATGTTTCATATTGTAAAGTAGAACGATATCACACTCTTCGAAAGAAAGAGGCTTGATAGATTTGTCGTATTGAGCTTTAACTCAGTGCTTGTGGGCTTCGAGGGCTAGTGTGGCATCTTGACGAGTTTCATCCAATTGATTAAGTGAGAGCAAGTGATATTCTTTGGCAATAGTGCAGGGTAGGAGTTCAATGTCCAATTTAAGTGATGGAATCTCTCACTCGAATAGAAGAACTTCTTCCAGACTGTATACTAATTGGAATGGCATGAAGCTTGTAGTATTTTTCACTGATGTTCAGTATGCCCATAATGCAGAGTATATTTTTCGATGCCACGTCGTTTTACAATTTCCAACTAATTGATGAATCATGTTGTTGAGGACACCATTTACAACTTTTACTTGACCATTAGCTTGCATATAGTAGTATGAAGAAGGATCTTATCTAAAACCTAGCAAGGAAGTTAACTCCATCATCATTTGGTTCTGAAAATGAGAACCATGATATGTGAGAATCGAGTGGGGTACATTGAATTGGTAGATAACTTGATTAGATAGGAAAAGAGCAGTAGTTTCTCCATCAGCCCGAAAAGTGGGAATGGCTTCAGGCCATTTCGTGAAATAGACGACTGCAGCTACAATGTAGTTGTGTCCATCAATAGAAGTGGGATTACATGTTATGAAATCTATTCCAAATTTGGTGAAAGGACTGATGGAATTGACCAAATGCAGAGGGGCAAGATGATCGTGCATTTTATTAGTGAAATTTGACATGGATGGCACTTTTGGACCATAGTAATGCAATCTTTAGACAAAGTGGGCCAGTAGTATACCGAACGCGATATTTTATGGGCAATAGCTATGCCTGAAAGATGAACACCACACACCTCAGTGTGGAAATAATTTAAAACATGCTCTACCTTAGTAAGGGTGAGATAACATCGAAGAAATGTATCAAAAACGCAATGATATAGAGTATCATTAAGCACAAAATGGTGTTTTTCTTGGTGAAGAATGAGACTACGGTCGTCTGACGTTAGATTTGGGTGGAACCATTTATTTTGGAGGTAGACAAGAATTTCCACGTACCAAGGATCAATAGAGTCGACTAGATAGAATGATTCATCAGGAAATGGATCGTGAGCTACTTCTTCTGGGTCAACTCTAGGAATATCCGACAGTAATTTGGTGAAGACTAGATATTTCTTAGCTTTGGCAACAGTGAAAACCAAGTCAAATTGTTGGAGGATTACAATACATTCAGAATATTTTATGATCTGGAGAGACAGGATGTGTCTCGTGGGATTCTCTAAAGTAATGACTGTAGTCTGCCACAGTATTATGTATTTTCGGAGGTGGCTGACAGAAAAGAAAACTGCTAAATATTGTTTCTCCACATGTGAATATCGTAATTTAGGTCCAACAAGACCTTTTCATAGATAATATATTACATGCTTATTATCATCATCATTCACTTGAACTATAACCATTCCCAAGGAGGATGGTGAGGCTGCCAGGTAGAGGAGAAATTCGCGCGAATAGTTGGGGGAACTAAGAAGTGGGGCACAAACAAGTTCTCATTTCACAGTGACAGAAAATATTTGAGCTTGATCATCCCACAGATACATGACCCCTTTCTTGAGCAATTGCATAAAGCCTTTCGTCATCTCGGCATAGTTTACGATGAAGCGACGTAAGAATTTTTCCTTCCCTTGCAAATGTTGGAGTTGTAAGACAGATTGTAGTGTAGGTAGTTCAACAATTTCCCTTACCTTATCAGGATCAACCCTAATCTCGTGCTTGGAGACAATGAATCCAAGAAGTCGTCCTGACTCAAAAAAAATATGCATTTATGCAGATTCAGACAGATGTTGTAGAACCTACGCCTAGCGAATATTTCTCAAAGATGAGCAAGGTGTTGAACTCGTTTCTTGGAATGAGAAGGCAGATCATCCAAGTAAGCTTGAACAATGTGTCTGATATCATGAAATGCATAGTCCATGGCGTTTTGAAATTTGGCTCCAACATTATTGAGATCAAATGGGATTTTTTGATATGAAAATGTGCCCCAATGAAAAATTAAGGTTGTTTTATGTTGGTCATCCTTTTTCATCGTGATCTGGATATGCCCCAAAAATCCATCCACAAAGGAGAAAGATTTGCATCTGACGCAATCGTCGATAATATTATCTATAAATAGAGTAGGATAATTGCCTTTTGGACATGCAGCGTTCAGATCATGATAATCAACACAGACTTAGATGGTGACTTGTTTCTTATCTACAAGAGCTAGATTGGATACCCATTTTGTTAAAGGAATGGGATAGATGAAATCAATGTGTAAGATTTTTTTGACTTCTGTCTTGATAGATTTTTCTTTGCGAGGGTGGACAGGTTGGAGTCTCTGCCAGAAAAGCATGGCATTATCATAAATATTTATTTCATGCTCGACTATGACAGGCATTTCATCGTAAGACCAAGAGAAAACATTGTGGAAGGGAATTAAAAAGCAATGTGAAGCATGTAATTTCCTCCATACCGCAATCTACTCCAATTTGTATATTTTCCACGATACTTGTTTTGACCGAGATATCTATGAGCATAGTATTAGAAATATTTCCCATGTTTCCTTCTGCATTGATAGTTTGAACAGCCATATACGCGGATGGAACGATCTTAGTTGCGTCAAAAGGTGGGATTTGCATACTGGCAACATCTGAATCAGACATCAAAGTGCGGTGGTGAAACTCATCCCAAGGTCATTCTTCTAGAAACATGATCTCTTGAATAACTTCGTCTAAAGGTAGGAATTCATCGAGGAGATATTTAGAAGTAAATTTTTTGGGCTAGAGGGGAGTACCATTGGTCGAAACCAAAGCAGTGAAGGGTTCATATGCTAATTGGATGGCTTGATAAGCCAACTCAACTCGTGATAGTGGCATCTGATCTCTGTAGGAGTCAATTTATTAAGGGGATTGTAGGTTCCAGGGGTCAATAGAGCCATTCAAGATGGTGGATATTATTGAAACCGTTTGTGGAACCTCAGGCAGTGGGAGAGGAAAAAAACCCATAAGGGAATATGCCATCAAAATACTAGTACCAATACTGACGTAAGAGTCAGGGACTCCTCCTACTATGGGTATGGTGCTACTAGATAATGTGGAATAATATGAGGTGCAAAAGGATAGCCGCTCCACTGTAACTATATTCACATCCAAAGGAAAGAGGATGAGTCGAAAAACTAAAGAGAAAATGCCAGTCATGGCATAAAACCAACTGTGCCCTAAAGGGATATTATAGTTGAGATGACAATCTATGACTTCAATGTCCGCAGTTATCATTTTCCCACTAAGAGTAATGGGGTTGCTAGCAAGGTAGCCTTTTGGGAGGAAGGTGTGGTTGTTGAGCGCTTTGAGGGAATTCGATGATGGAGATAGAATAGGAGAACCCAAATCAAGCCATCACACAACTAACATTATGCAGGTCGAATCACCTTCGTCTATGATAGTGTTAGTCATCAGTGTTTTTTTATTATCGTTAGATGACTATAATATGTTTATAGATTTATGAAAACAATATTCCTTGAATACCTTGAGTTTCAGAAATCTCACTGCCTTCATTATCGTTATAAAAACTATTTTCACTTTTCCTCAGTTGGTCTTCCCAAAGCCACCATGTTGCTCCTAAAAGACTTATCATGGGCTTATACCTCTCATTTTCATCCTCCTTCCTTTCCTATGACCTCATTGCCCTATTTTCCATGTCAACAGACTCCATCCTCCCTCTAGGGTTTCCTATAGCTAACTCATTCCCATGTCCCTTTGGGCATAATAACCCATTACAAATACTTTGTTTTCACTTGAAAATATCCAGGTCCAATTTCAGTCAAAATCAGGTCAAAGGACCCTCCCACTAGTTCATTAGGGTTTTTACATGTTTTAAGGTCATCATTGGATGTTTTAGGCATTTATTTTCCTTTTCTAGAATCTGGATCAAATGTAATAGAATGTCAATACATGGTTATTCAAGAAAGACCTACAATTTCCAAAGAGGATTATCTTCTCATTTCAGAACCAGCAAGTAAGAAAAATGCAAATAGTTTAGACCTTCTGCAGGAGTGTTGAAGGATTTGTCAGCAGAAGGTACTGATGATGTATATTGTCTACTCCTGAATGAAGATCATGTACAACAAGGGAAAGAGGAAAAACTTGGCCTTGTCGATGACTAGGGTTTATACACTTGTTGGTATAGTTTAGTGCCAAAATAGTGATCACTTATAGAAAATTACATGGAGGAAGCACACAAGGCCAAACATGAAGAAATTCTATCAGAAAATATTGATGGAATATGGAAAAAGGTGAGGTGAACTGGATAGAAATGAATGAACATGAAAGGGCTATAGAGAACTTAGAAGACAACACTGATGATTGCTGTAAAAACTGCAGACACCTAGGGTTTTGGAAAAGTGGCCAAAGAAGGTGGAAGAGTTAAGTTTAGTTTTATGGAGGAAACTACAGAATATTTTGGAGATGCTACTATGTGATTAAACCCCAAAGTTGTCAAAATTAACTTGTCATGTCTCAAGGAGAAAAATAAAATTCAACTTCATGACTTCAACAAATCTGCAAGCAAAAAGTGTAAAAGAATATTAGTGAAAAAGAGGAAAAAGGTTTCAAACATTAGAAAGTGGGTTTTCATAATTAAATCAAATTCCTCTTATCTATAAAAGCTCATTTTTCACTTCAAGAGAACCATTGTTGCCTTTCAAAATATCAAGAGCATTAAGAGGAGAAGAGTTTGTGAGTTTTCAAGCAAAATTTGGGCAAATTGTCTTGGTGCTGTGCACCTAGGAGTTGGTGTTGCGCGCTTGACATTCCCCCCCCCCCTTCCAATTTCTGAAGGCGTTGCGCACCTGGAGGAGTATTTTTCTCTTTCATAATAGACCCTCTTCTCATTTTCATTAGCGTTGTACCCTCAGAACTGGCGCTGCGCGCTTAGGCTTGGTGCTGCACTCCCAAGCTTGGCGGTGCACGCTTCGACAGAGAGGGTTTCTCACTATTCTAACCACTCAAATAATTTCAAATCACCTTAAAGTCTTGGAAAAATTATTCTAAGGCACTGATAAGAGGTAATTTCATTCCATGAGCCATATTTTTAAAGCTATTTGATGATTTTTAATTGAATGGAGTGAAACCCTAATCAAAGCCTAGGTTTTAAGCTTGAAATCACTGTTTCATCCCTACTTCATCCTCCTTGAAGAAAATATGTCATAAGTAGGGGTCATTACATTTCTTGAGGGTTGCCATTCATCTTTCTTGTCACAACATCCATTCCCTTCATTCTTACTCATTCCATTCATTTGCTAAACTTCCATTTCATACCCTCCATTCATCTCATTTCACATCAACCCTAGGGTTTCAAAAACTGAGTTTACAATGTCTGAGGGTGAAGACAGTGGTATGGATGCACAAAGGCCAAGGAGGCATGATCATAAAGGAGTAAAGATAAACAGATTTGAACCCCTCAATACAAGATAACTGTTAAATTTGGACAACTAGGTCCAAACTCCATATTGTGATGCTCAGATAAAGATTCCAATATTTGTATTGGATTCCTCTTTCGGAGAGGTGTAAAATCAATATAAAATTGATTTTAATCTGATGAGCAGAACATTTATTTTAAATAATAAATTTAAGTGCAGGTCGGCCTTAAGGTTTTACACCCCCAACAGATGTGTCACACACCTCAATGATGGATATAAATATAGTCAACGTTGGAGAGCATTTCACTCACTCAACATCACACATCTTCTCCTCTGATTATCTACGAGCATTTGAGAAGCAGTTTCATCTCCCACGTGAGAAGAAGGACGAAATCTACTACAGCAAAAGGATGAAATTTACCGCAGCAAATTTTCTGCAGTTAGGGTTTCTGGGGAAGTTTGACCAGCGTTGACTTTGGTCAACGCATGGTCTGTTTGAGCTGAAATTTTTTGGAGAGTTCAATTTTTGAAGGCCGTACTCATTGGCACAAAAATAAAAGTCAAAAGGTTGACCGAAGTTGGAGTTGTGTTGACTTTATTGTTGCTGCCCTGCGTTGACTTTTTTCTGGACTGCGTTGACTTTTCTGGGGTTGAATTTGAGTTGACTAGATGATTGATTTGAGGACTGTTGTGACACATTTTGGGTTGGCCGACCAAGAATACTTTGCTGGTTGAAGCATCCTACTGACCGTTGTAACGCACCAACACATTCTCCTATTTCTGGTTTGTCTTCTATAGATCCACTGGTATGTTCTATCAGCATTTTTACTTAACTATTTATGTGATTTTTGTTATAAAAGTAAAGTTGCATCAAGCATAGAACATCTAAAAAAATTTACATGGCATCAGAGCTGAGCTGAAGACAAGCCCTAACTTATAGCAATCACCAAAAGAGAAAAATGAGTTCCACAAGTTGTGGCTTCAAGGAGGATGACAAGCTAACTGGAGGAGATGACTTCCATGCTTGGAAGATGATATTAGATCTCAAATTAGAATACCATGATCTCATGGACTATGTACTGGGTAAGATACAAGAACCTCCATCCACTGCTAGTGCTGCTGCTAAAACCAAGTATAAGAAGGGGGAGATCAAAGCAAAGCTAATGATCAGAGAATCCATACATAAAAGTCTGATTGCCTACATATCTGAGCTAGGCACATCCAAAGAGATGTATGATAAGATGATACAAATTTTCAAAGTAAACAATGCAAACCAGGTGCTATTCTTCAAGAATCAATTGAATAATCTGAAGAAAGGCAGGGATGAATCTGTCCAAACATACTTTCTGAAACTGACCGAGATCAGGAACAATTTGCTAGCTATTGGGGAGACAATAGCTGATCGTGAGATGGTACTCACCACACTTGGAGGGATCCCATATGAATGGAAAGTATTCAACACTACCATTCTCAATAATAATACAATTCCTAACTTTGATGAGCTACTGTCAAGATGCATGAAAGAAGAGACAAGAATGAAGGAATACGAAAATGACAGAAATGCTACCTATACTTCTCATTCTATAAAGAAGAACTCTAGTGGTCCAAAGAACAAAGGAAGAGCAGGGGCCCAAGGAAAGAAGGGCAAGTGTTTCACTTGTCATAGGCCTGGTCACTATGCTAGATAATGTCCTTTCAAGAAGGATTCTCCCGATAGTGATGACAACAACAACATCCAGAGGAATGGAAATCAAAGAAACAACAAGTCCAAAGGAAAGAGGAAGGCTCCCTCTGGCATAAACAACCAACCTTTCAAAAGTTCTAGAAACTCCAGGTATGAGGAGTCAAATGTTGTTGATAAAAGAAATGAATACATTCTTGTATCTACCCTCTCTGCTGCATCCCTGCCTGACACTATGGATGTCTGGATGATAGATAGTGGTGCCTCAAGACACATCACTGGGTTCAAGGAAGCACTCTCTGACATGGTTGAGAAGGATACTAATCTAGAAATTATCCTTGGAGATAATGCCACATATCCCGTGAAAGGGACAGGGACTCTGACCCTCCACTTATCTCGAGGACAAGTTCTACATTTGCAGGATGTACTCTATGTACCAAAATTGAAGAAGAACCTTGTGTCTATATCAGCCATGGAAGACAAAGGTTTCAATGTGGCATTCATTGATGGAAAGGTGCGCATGTGGAAAAATAATCTCAAGGAAGCTATCGTGATTGGTTTTAGAGTTGAAACACTCTACCAGGTTGAAGGAAGTCCAATGGGAGCTATGACATGTGATACTATCCGAAAAACTGAACTATGGCATCAGAGGTTTGGACACCTTCATTACAAGGCCCTTCTCGAAGCAAGGAAGGTGGTGACAGGAATGCCTGATTTTGGAAATAATCATGAAGGTGTATGTAAGGGTTGTGCCGAAGGAAAGCATACAAGGGGACCTTTACCCTCAAGTGTCACAAATACATCTGATATTTTGCAACTGGTCCATTCTGATCTATCTGGTATGTTACCCGTGACATCCTTGGGAGGATGTTCTTACTATATGACATTCACTGAGAATTCTCCCACAAAACCTAGATATACTTCTTGAAGAAGAAGGATGAGGCTTTCATGTGGTTCCGTACCTTCAAAGCCTTGGTGGAAAATATGACAGGGAAGAAGATCAAGATTTTGAGGACCGACAATGGCACTGAATATGAGTCAAATGAGTTCAAGGACTTTTGCAGAGAAGCTGGCATTAAGAGGGAGACTACTCCTGCCTATACTCCTAAGCAGAATGGCGTTGTTGAACGAAAGAACAGGACCATTGTGGAAGCTGCCCGTGCCATGCTATGTGACCAGGGTATACCGAAGTTTCTGTGGGGAGAAGCTGCGAATACTGCTGTATACATTCAAAACCAATGCCCTCATTCCGCCCTGGACTCCAAAACTCCCGAAGAGGTTTTCACCGGTAAGAAACCTGATGTCTCACATTTTAGAATTTTTGGATGTCCTGTTTATTTTCATGTGCCAAAAGAAAAGAGAAGTAAGCTGGATGCTTCTGGGAAGAAAGGAATGTTTGTGGGCTACAGCGAAACCTCTAAGGCCTATAAGGTCTATGTACCTGGTCAAAGGGAAGTAGAGATATGCCATGATGTCACTTTTGACGAAGATGCTTCCCTGAAGAAAGTAGTAGATCTTCCAAGATCTGAGGAAAATCATGAAGCAAGGCCTAGAAATCAAGAAGAACCGCAGGATGAGACAATGCCTAATGTTGAAGGACCAATGGACCCAATCGATCCATCTCCTTCACTGAGAAAGAGACCATCATGGCTCAGGGACACTCTCGAAGATGCTGAGGGACATGCTGCCCCGAGGGGGACATTCCGAGAAAGCAAGAAGTTGTGTAGATACCAAGGGTATCTGGCTGCCATGAGTACTATTGTACAATCTGAACCTGGATCTTTTGAGGAAGCCGTAAAGCATCAAGTCTAGAAGGATGCTATGCACGAAGAATATGAGTCCATAATGAAGAATGATGTCTGGGATGTGGTCCCGAGGCCGAAGGACAAATCAGTTGTCACTGCGAAATGGCTCTACAAGATCAAACATGGATCTGATGGGAGTGCTGAAAAGTTCAAGGCAAGATTTGTTGCCCGTGGCTTCTCTCAAATGGAAGGAATAGACTATGATGACATATTTGCACCTGTGGCACGATATACCACCATTCGATCAATCATAGCCCTTGCTGCTACGCAAGGATGGAGTCTTCATCAGATGGATGTCAAGACCGCTTTTCTGCATGGTGCAATAAAAGAAGAGGTGTATGTAGAACAACCTCTGGGGTTTAAGTCTAGGATCAGGACATATCAAAGACAGGTTGAAGAAATCCCTAAGGGCCAGCTACACCTGTGAGTTTGGTACGAGAGGATAGATAGCTACTCGATGAAGTTGGGCTTTACTCAAGTAATGTCAGATCCGAACCCTTTATCTGCTGTCTGTGGGGAGCCTCTCATTCTGGTGTTGTATGTGGATGACCCTCTTCCCCGATGTGCTGACCCTCTCATTCATCAATGCAAGAGGGAGCTTGCTGCTGAGTTCGAGATGAAGGACCTAGGACTGATGCACTACTTCCTAGGCCTGGAGGTTTGGTAGAGACCTGGAGAGATTTTCCTTTCTCAAGGAAAATATATTGTGAAACTTCTGGAAAGATTTGGTATGGTGGATTGCAAGTCCATGTCAACACCAATGGAACTCAACTTCAAGAAGTTGAGTGGCAGCGCTGCTGGGTCCGTATTGGCAAATCCTATTGAGTATCGTCAACTCATAGGGGCTCTGATGTTCTTAGTGAACACCTGTCCAGATATATGTTTTGCAGTGAACACTTTGAGTCAACAGATGGTTGAGCCTCATCACTTTCACTGGGTTGGTGCTAGGAATCTTCTGAGATACCTTCGGGGCACGATAAACCATGGGCTAAGATACACTACCGGGAGCGTGACACTCCTTGGATATACTGATGCCGAATGGGCTGGAAGTGTGGTGGATCGTAAGAGCACATCGGGATGTTGCTTCAATCTTGGTTCTGCTTCGATTTCATGGATGAGAAGGAAGCAGAAGTCGGTGGCTTTGAGCACTGCAAAGGCCAAATATATTGCAGCAAGTATGGCGTGTTGTGAAGCCATTTGGTTGCGAAAGCTCTTTAGTGAGTTGTTTGGACATGTGCTAGATACCACCATGATACTCTGTGATAACCAGAGTGGGATTCTACGGACTGAGAACCTTATTCACAAGTGGCTGAATTCCAAGACATTGATACTGTGGTACCTCACTTCACAGGTGGATATGGTAGCCATTGAGGCCATGGGTGGCCGATCATATAGGAACTGATGAGCAGGTCGCGGATATTCTCACTAAGCCCCTGGGGAAGGTCAAGGTCCTAACCTTCCGTGAGAGACTTGGTATCGTGGAACGACCCTATGATGTGGGTCCTGTTAGATGATGAGCTCGAGGAGCTCGTGGGGGGGCTTTGGGGACAGCTTCTCGGAGCTATGAGCAACCACAAGGCTAGGCTTTCCAAACCTTGTTGGTATGCTTGGACCCCACCGTTGTGATTATTGAGTTGGTTCACCTCTCATTATCTATGCCCCGTATGCATCCTACCCATTGAGTTCAAGGCTCATGGGAAGTACCTCTCATTTGGCCAATGAGATGGGAAAAGCTAGAGACCAGTAGCAAAGAATGATGGACGACTGATTTCCATAATCTTTATCTAGGATGGTAATGGCCCCAATCCACTGATCTCGGGGGATCAATTCTAGGAGGTTCGCACCGCCACTTCGGGTCGATGAACCAACTTCGGTTGGTTGAGACTCTCGTGAGTCCGATAGAGTGCTCTGCACTGGGTTTGTCACCTCGGGATGATGTCTTTTGCGGGATCGAACCACTTCGTTCGAAATGTGTCACCAAAGCAAGTTACGGCAGGATGACACACGATGTTTGGATGGCACAGGTGGATGGAGTTCTCCTTAGTTGAGAGGGAGTGTTAATTTTGGACAACTAGGTCCAAACTCCATGTTGTGATGCTCAGATGAAGATGCCAATATTTTTATTGGATTCCTCTTTCGGAGAGGTGCAAGATCGATCTAAAGATCATCTTGATATGATGAGCAGAACATTTATTTTGAATTTATTATTTATAATAAATTTAAGTGCAGGTCAGCCTTAAGGTTTTACACCCCGAACAGATGTGTCACAGACCTGAATGATGGATATAAATACAGTCAACGTTGGAGAGCATTTCACTCACTCAACATCACACATATTATCCTCCGATTATCTACGAGCATCTGAGAAGCAGTTTCATCTCCCACGTGAGAAGAAGGACGAAATCCACTGTAGCAAAAGGACGAAATTTACTGCAGCAATTTTTTTTTTGTTAGGGTTTCTGGGGAAGTTTGACCAGCGTTGACTTTGGTCAACGCATGGTCTGTTTGAGCTGAAATTTTGTGGAGAGTTCGATTTTTGAAGGTCGTACTCATTGGCACAAAAATTGAGGTCAAAAGGTTGACCGAAGCTGGAGCTGCGTTGACTTTGTTGTTGCTGCCTTGCGTTGAATTTTTCTAGATTGCGTTGACTTTTCTGGGGTTGACTTTGAGTTGACTGGATGATTGATTTGAGGACTGTTGTGAAACATTTTAGGTTGGCTGACCAAGAAGACTTTGTTGGTTGAAGCATCCTGCTGACTGCCGTAATGCACCAACACATTCTCTTGTTTCTGGTTTGTCTTCTATAGATCCACTGGTATGTTCTATCAACATTTTTACTTAACTGTTTATGTGATTGATGTCATAAAAATAAAGTTGCATCAAGCATAGAACATCTACAAAAATTTACAATAACTCATGGCATCTCCTCTTACTATTTCCTATTTCAAACATGTAGGTTGCTTTGATTTTTGTGAGAAGGTGCAGCAAGTACAAAACCACCATGATCTAACAAGAATATTTACCATTAATTTGCATGAAAAACAAGTTAATCTTAATGGGGCCACCTTTGATATGTCTACAAGTGCCATTGCAGATGCTACAGGAATACCAAGTGTGGGAGAAAAGTGGTTCAAGCAAGCTAACCTAGACATGAGTTACTTTGAACCATATCTTAAACCTAGGTTTAAAGATCACCACAAATCAATATTTCATTTTTCTCATCTGCTTGATAGATATGCACCCATGAAGAGGATAATCATGAAGTATTTCACATGTGAGGGAAGGTTTTCCCACCTCTACTCATACCACATCTAGCTTCTTATGCATTTCACTAGGGTTAGGATGTTTCATATACCATATTATCTTTACCGAAGCATTGAAAAAATGGCCTACATAGTGCAAAAGAGAGACTACAACCAAAAAATGCAAAGCCTATTTCATCATTCACTTATCAAGATGGTTGTTATGCATCAACTACAGTGGAAGAAAATTCCATGGGATACCTTCATTACCCATGAGGTTTTCACTACTCCACATGGCCATCATCAATGAGATATCCCTTCCTCATCTCATCCTCCCATTCCTACTTCTCCATCACATCCCACTACTCATGCATCACCATCCACTCACATCCAATCACCCCATGATGACCATTCCACATCACCTTTCTAAAACTCTTCACCCTCATATCATGATGACAAAGCATCAAGCAGTGATGATAACATTGAGACAAATGGCACTAAAATGAGTGACATTGAGCCATTTCCTTTTAAATACCGGAGGGTCTATAGGCATGTGTTTCTTACACTTGAAATGCAAGGGGCCATGCCTTCTACATCAACGAAACAACTTGTTAAGGGTAAGGAAAAGGTCACTGTTGAAGAGGATGATAAACATGAAACTGAGAAAGAGTTTCAATTGATTGACCTAGATGATGAGGATGGAGAGAGGATTACAAACATGCTGCTCAAAAGAAAGGATGACAAGATTAGTGAACTTCAAGCTAATCTTGGTAGGGCAAAGAATGTAATCAACTTTTATGAGCTTGAAAACCAGTAGTTGGAGACAAAGAAGGCCATCGATGAGGTCAGAGCAATCAGATCTCAGAAAGAGGCTAGAAGAGCCAGGGCATTACTAGATGAGACCTTGGGCACTTTTGATGACAGAGAGGATGAGGAAGAACAACTTCCTAGGAAGAGGCCAAGGACAATTGGTTTGAAGAAAGCTTTAGCCTGGGAAAGAGAGAAAGAGGCAGAATTTGCAGAGCAACTCACTCCAAGTGAGCTTCTTACCATAGAAATTGATGGAGATAGGGAGTCTTGGCTAGAGACGGAAAAATTTCACCTAGAGGGTCAACTAGAGAAGGCCAAAAAAGACATTGACATGCAGAAGAAGATGGCCAAGCATTATGCCATGAGAAACATGATTGCAAGGGCCAAGCTCAAACGAGCCCTTGCAAAGATTCAAGCTCAAAATGAGGCAAAAGAGAAGGAAAAACTGAACATTCTTGCTGATGTGTCCCTCCAAGCATCCCAACCATGATCAACAAGCTAATTTCCAAATTTTGGCACCTTGTGCACATTTTTTATTTTTGACAGTTTGGCTTGTAGAAAAAGGGCCAAACGCGCAGCGCCACTGGCACTGTACCATTTTTTGGGGCACTCAAATGGGAAAAAATCAACATATTCATGTTCCTCATGCCAAGGGCGTCATCCTTCGAAAATTTCATACCATGTGGAGAAAAGCTGGTCCCTCAGAAGGGCTAAAACCCACCAAAAAATCACCTTTCTGCCCTCTTTTTAGCACTGGCACTACGTGTTTAGCAGTTTTGGTAGAATGGGATTTGACAAGGAAAATAAGCCCCATTCTAGAAACTAGAGGTAGATTTGGAAACTAGACAGAATAGCCTTTCCAATGAGCTATCATGGAGCTCATTTGGACACCGGGAAGGCCTCCAAACGTCAACTGCAAATTAGGTGATTTTTCCAGTCTTGGCACTGCACGTTTGGCTTGGTGTTGCACCCATGTAGCTTGGAGCTGCGCCCTTGCTAGGAGTTATTGAAAAATATCTTTTGAAGCCTTAAAGTCAACTTTTTTCCTAAATTAGCTCAAATAGTTATGTTAGAAGTTATTTTTTCCATAAATGAGTTTAGATATTTTTTCCTTGGGCCTTGCATGGTCTCAAAGGTCAAATGCATTTAATATGTAATTAATGACTTCTAAAACCCTAGTTAGGGTTTACTTCCTCATTTTGAAGTTAAATACTTCATTTAGTGCTTCATAATTTTTTTGGTTGATTGTTGAGATGAAAATCACATAGACTTTGAGTGGTAAATAGTTTTTGGCTTTGGAGCTTTGTAGTTGTCTTGGACTGAATGATAATGGAGCAAGCACATTTGAAGGATTCATGGAATTTGTCAAATGGTGATGTTATTCCAATTTAGTTATTTTTTCCTTATGTTTTCCATATTGTTCATATTTTCTCTTGCAATAGAGCAAAAAATTTAGGTTAAGATATGCTATTAGAGGCACCTTAAGTCTGTTTGCCTTATATTGTTTAGATGTTTTCCTCTTCTGGGTCTGATTGGAGAATTCTTAGTTGCTCTCTGGTTCCACTTAGCTTCTTGTCTTAAGAATCATTTAATGGATTCAAGCCAAAGAAGTATATGGTATGCCCTATCCTTTGGTGTAGCTTAAAACATTTTTTTTAAGGCCTTTTCTTTGAAGTTCACTGATTAAGGTTCGGCTGAAGAAGTTTATGGTTTGCCATGTCCTTTAGTCCATCTTAAATAGTCACTTTGAATGTCTTTTATAGTCTGATTAAAGAATTTAGGAGTTCCCTGCTCTTTGATCATCACTTATATGTTATCTTAAATTTTTTCTTTCTTTGAAGGTAAATTGGTAGAGAATTTAGGAGTTCCCTACTCTCTAGGGTTTGTTGGATTGTTGTTTTAAAGTTTACTTGGTAAAGCTAGGTCAAAGAATTTTTATGTCCTTTGATTCTTTCTTAAGCATAGTGATCTTGAAGGCCCTTCTTGTTATAGTATATGTTAAAGGATTCTTAATTTCCCTTTAAACCTACTATGTTCACAATTTAATGTTCATTTCACACTCACATAAGCTATTAAGATCCATTTGGCTTTGTCAACTTTCCCTATGAAACACCCTTGATTCATTATTGTAATTTTCAAGCCTTTCATAGACCCCATAGCCCAATGGTTTGAATCTCTCTTACTCTATCTGTTCCACTTGACAAGCAACTTAACCAAACAAAACAAAATAGACAAACCCTATCATTATAACTAGCCTGAAATCAACATCCTAAATCAATCAAGTCATATCTTTTATCAAATATAGAGAGAGCCCTCTCTAAGTCCAGGAAGGCTAGGTCCTAGGACTCCAAAGTTGATTTGATGTTACCCTTGTCTATTTTTTCTTGCTAATCTGAAAAATTGCAGGGACCTAACAGACAGTGCGATGGATTTTCTTGCCTTTTGAGACAACTTGAACTTGGAAAGAAAGTTGATGAGAAAGGTGAGGTTTTCATTTTTCCATGTAAAATATGGCTAGCATAGCATCCTGGGGGTCAATTCCACCAATGGGCGAAAGCATATCTTTCCTTTGCGCTGGGAAGGTTTGCAACACTTCGAGTGCATACATAGATGACAGTGCTTGTGCCAAGTCTTCTACAATGTTGTAGTTCTGGGCAGCACATGCAGAGGTTTTATGAGTCATGCGTCGAAGGGTCCCTTTCGGGGGACAATTGACAGGGTCAGCAGCAGGCCTTTCAATATGGATATCGTTGGGCAGCAATGGATTTGAACTCGAAGTAGGCTCTTGAGCATCAATGACTAGATTTACATAGGTTTTGGCTCGAGTTTGGAGTTCAACAGTCTCCATGCCATAAATGGCAGATGGTCCTTCATTGGAAGGATAAGAACCACCATTTCCCCCTTGTGGGGGTTGTGCTGGGTTTGCAAGAAGGTGTTGACGCTGTTGTGGATTGGGGAAAGGGTTGTGTAGGAAAGAAGGGGTCCTTCTAGTATCCTTTTGCGTGATAAAATCTATGCATCCTTGAAGTCAAGGAAATTTATATGTCAAATGGTTTTCCTCATAAATTTTGTAAGGGAATATGATAGTTTTCTCTTTCCCTTTGGGATTTTTAGCAGCATTTCCTTGATTTGGATTATTCTGAGTGTTGGGATGCTCTTCATAAGGAGCGATATTTTTCTTATTCCTATTATTCTTACCACTAGGTTTTTGTGTAGACTACACAGAGTTTACCTTAGGGGTTGGAAGAGTATCCGATTGGGTAGCGATAGTGGCATCAAAAGATGGATGGGAAGCATTCCTACTAAGCTATTTTATAGAAACACAGGAAGTTGTGTCAGCAAGGACGTCGACATGTGCTCCGGGTTGTTGAGAAGCTGGAGAATTGGAGTTTCTAGGGGCACGGGGGAGTAAATCATACAATGTGACAGATTGAAAATAGATGAGATCTAGATGATGTGAACGACAAATGGATTGGTCCTTTGTGACCTCACCAGCTAAGACAACATCCTTAACAATGGGAGGAAGGAGCAATTTACAGAACCAGTCCGAGAATAGATGATCCGAGATTGGTGCTTTGACTAGTGTCTACCTACATCTCCATTCATGAATGTGATTGGAGATGTGGGTGGTGGTGTCTTGGCATAGTTTGGTTAGAAGTTTCATTTCGGTTTCATATCAGATAGGGAGCTAAAATTGTTTGAGAAATTCCATTGTTAAGGCACCAAAAGTATTGACTGCAGCTCATGGTAACTCAATGTACCATTTGGCAGCGTTTTCTATGACGGTGTGGGAAAAGAGGCTGAATTGGATACTGTCGTCCACCATGGAATTAGAAAAATACCATATATGATAGGTGGTGACATGTGTGGCCGGATCATCCCCTTGTTTCCCTTATAACTTAGGGATATCTGAAGGAATATTATGCGGTATAGGAGGCCAAACTGGGTTATGATTGATCATTAGGGGAATTCTGAGGTCTAAAATGGGCCTCCTAAAAAAATGTACAACCAAAATAAACTTTATGAGAACTAATAGGATTCAAGATGATGATGTCAACCATGGGTGGTGATTCATCATTTTTGGAGTAAAAAATTAAAAAGATTAAAAAATAATAAAATAGTAAAACTACTTTTTTAACTCGTATTTTCAACTTATCTCCCTAAGGGTTTACTCAAATTTTGACTAGGAGTACTCGTTGGATGAAAAATTTAATTCCTCATACAAGGAGTACCCATGTTGCATACTTTTTATGGAACCTGCTACATGAAAAATGAGAAATACATGAAAAACGTGATTGCAATCACATTTTTCATCTATTTCTCATTTTTAGTTTAGCAAATTCCATAAAAAGTATGCAACATGGGTACTCCTTGTATGGGTAATTAAATTTTTCATCCAACGAGTATTCCTACTCGAAGTTTGAGTAAAACCTTAGGGAGATAAGTTCAAAGTACGAATTGAAAAAGCAGTTTTTTCTATTTTCCCTCTAAAATTTGATGATGTAATCAAATCTTATTTTATTATTCCCACTATTATTTTATATTTTCCTTAGGAGGCCCATTTTAGACCTCAAAATTCCCCTAATGGGGATCGTTGGTCAATTTATATAGACCAGGGATGCTTAAAGTTACTAAAAATGGAAATTTTGTTGTTGCCCTCGAGTCTGATCAAGGAGGTGTGGTTGACCAATCAGACCATAGGGTCCTCCCATAAAAGTGTTGCTAACAGGATATGCATGACTAGTCTGATAATAATTTCTAAGTAGTTGAGGTGTAAAGATGTAAGGTTTTTGTCCATAAGGGTTATTTAATTGTGGGACAAAAGGCTGGATGCCCCTAGGTTAATAGTTGCTCCCTTGCCCCAATTGAGGTTGGGGAAGGGTTTCCAAGATAGATGTGATATAATTTGCTTGTGGCATAATACTAGCTACATAATTTACCATTGGCATAGACCCTACACCAAAAGGTTTACCACTAAGGAATCAGATTAAAAATGGATGGACCTGCTTGTACCATAGATTCGAGGGGTACAGAACTACCTCGAGACATGGAAGTGTTGGTAACACTGCCCCCTAACATAGAGGCCAAGGGGTTCAAGCTCAATAAGGATTCCAACCAAAAGGGTTACTGAAGGGAACTGCGGTAGCCCCGCTAGTAGAAGTGGTAGCTGGAAGTCCAGGAGCATACATGAAAGGAGTGGAGATCGGAAAATTCAGAATTCCACTCACAGATGTTGTGACCAATTTGTTGGGACTATGCATATTCTGGCTATTAGGGTTTCTAGTCAGCTGTGAAGAGCTAGAAATTGGCATGGGAGGTGGTGGTGGAACCAACTTGGCCACCAGTGGCAACGACCCATTGGTTTTCGGTTATGTATTGGATGTGTGTGCAGCTAAAGACATCACAAGTACTGATGCTACCTGAATCAACACATGCCCCAATGGGTCATTGATAGAAGGATTTTAAGGAGGCACAACTCCTTTCGTGAAAGGATCTCAGGCAACACAGTATCTTGGGGATAAATGTGTGAAACAGGGGTCAACACTGGAAACTATTCTTCCAAAGAAGACTATGGGTCACTGAGACTTGACAAATCCTCCACGTTCAATCGAGAAATACATCTTTTCCGTCTAGAAAGACGATGAGGGTCGAAGGACGCCACGATGACCAATAAATTTTATCAATATTTTAATGTGATATATTATTAAGTCTCAGTGATAGTCAAACCAAACACCTAAAAGAAAGACCTCTAAAGTCGACCAATCAAGCAACCAGAGGGGAAGGACCATGTCTGAGATCTATCATTCGCTGGAGATGAAACCAAATATCACAATAGAAAACATGGAGAGCTGGTCATATCTACAGTTACAGTTACTCTTGAACTTTGCCCGAACCTCAGATAATGGGGCCAAGCACTCTCGTGAAGATGAGTACCCTCCCAAAAAATGAAGACAAAGTAGGTCTGTCTATGTTAGGTACCAAGGCATCCCACCCCAGTCACCTTGTGTACATCCCTAGAAGTATGGCAACTATGGATACCTAAAATCATAGACACTACCAGGGGGGGGCACGGTCATAGACAGCGTGTTGTATGGGTGGAACACCCAGATCCCCAATATAGTTTCGACATCCCCAAGGGGAACCCCAATACACATAATTATCACTGGATATGAAATCGAAGGTGGGATACCCTCTCACACACACTAGTGTTGTCTCGCGCTTAACTCCATTATGAGTGGAGCCATCCCAACAGTATGAGTGCAACAGGATTTTCACTCTTTAATGAATCTTTGATCAACATTATAAATAAGATGTTAGAGGCAAACAAGAATAACTATCATATGAAACTTGTTAATTCTTATGGGTGGATAGGGTGAGTAGTAAGAATTCAATAGGAATGTCTATTTTTCAATTGGTATATGGAGTAGATTTTAGTATTCCCAAATGGGGAATGCAACAATAATGAACAGTTATGCATTAAAATAACACATTTCATCTAAATCAAAGCAGGAAGCCAATAAAAAGACTCTTCAAAATTATTTATAGCAGCAAAATAGATGTATAATGAGGCCCATAAGATGCATAGCTATAAATACAAGACATTAATAGAATAAAATCCCTCAAAAGAGGTGCTGCAACCACATGTACAGACTGAAAATGCCTTGAAAATGTTATTTTATTGGGCTGCAAAATGTTGTTGATTACATGTAATATCTAGAGTAGATCTGTGTATGAAAATTCAGATCCATAACAGATCCATACACTAGAAAGGCTCCTCTTTCAGATCCCCTTGGGGTTTTGAGCATTACACCAAGTATAAGGAATAGATCTGAGATCTAAGAATGCAGATCTACAGAAATATTCAGTGTTTCAGAAGTATTCAGAAATATGCAGATCAAATATGAAATATACAATGTATATATCTCCTCCAATGGAACTCAAAGTGAAGGGAAAATCCCCAACACTCAGAAACTAGCTCTCCAAATGGTGCACCAAAACTCCCTGCAACAACACCTACAGGAATAACGTAGATCTGGAAGAGAAACTGCGCTGTAGGGTATAGATAATATTTGGCCACATGCCAAGGTCAGAAAGTGATGCCCAGGCACTCCAAAACACTCCTCCAATTGGAGTAGAAGACTCCTCCCCTGAAAAAGGGCACTGAAATGTCCTAAATCTGAATAGATCTAGCCTCCACTTGCTGCAACTTGCAAAGACAACCAAACCCTCAACAAGATCTGAGTTGTAGTTGAAAGGAGAAGCTTGGCCTCAAGCCAGATAGTGAACTATGCAATACAAGACTCTCCCAAGAGCTACTCAATGGGAAAAGGTGGAATTCCTAAATAGGAAATCCCAATGCTAAACGACATTTTCAATCTAGGCTAAACAGCCAAAGAAAGTTATATGGTCTAAATAGACAGTATATCAAAATATCATATCTTCAACAACCTCTTCATGCTGCCATCCCCTTCCTTATATATATTAAGAGCTTGTAAACCCTAAAACACCTTCAATGAAATCTTCTCTTTCACACATTCCATCTCCATTTAGAACTGCGTTGTGCCTCATTGATGGCCACTCCTCCAAAACAGCACTGTAGATTTGGCCAAGGTTGACCCAGTCAAAATATCCAGCCCCCTTTCACACCTAAGGGTGCTTTCTTACATAGCCATGATTTAGCCTTTTTCACATTTGGCCTTGATTTATTATTTATTAGGAGTTTGATGAACCTCCTTTACACATATATTCTTTAAACAAAGAAAGAAAAAAAAAATGGATACTCCAATTAGCTTAGGAATAATTAGGAATATTACAGTCCTCCCCTCCAAAATGTTGCTTGTCCTCAAGCAACTCACAAGGACATTGTAAAATCTTCAATGGATTTGTCTCCTCCCAAGAATACAAGTTTTCCCTTGGTGAGTAACCCAAATATATGTCATCATGAAGAAGTTGGAGATACATAGAAAGAATCATATGTTGTCCATTGGCCTTCTCAAGGCATGAGAGATGATAAATTATGGGTGATTCAACCCCCATGAGATACTCCAATCTCCATGCTATCATCTAAACAAAGTGAGCCATCCTTGGTATCTCATAGGAACAATCACTGATCCCCTCCTTATGCAATGTATAGGGGCTTCATGGCTAGAAATGAGAGGTAATATTGTTCAACTTACGCTGCCTCTCCCTCCATTTATGATAGATTTGGAGCTGTTGATCCTGGGCTACAATAATATAGTCCTCATTAAGCCAAAATATGCTTGGAACCTCATGATTCCCTTCATTGATTCTAGGGAGTCTCCTTGCCCAATCCTCCATGCATATAGCGAATAGGTTATCATCATCATATGTGCTCCAAAAGAAACATGGAGTAAGTGTCATATGATATATTGGATGGTGACAATAGTCCCTCCATTGAGACCAACATTGTTCTTCTTATTGCTGCCTCAAAACATAATACAATAACTGGCGACCCAACCACCTTCTTGCTGCCATAAGCTTTTCCAAAGCTTGGAAATAGTAGAGGATAATAGATGTTGGCTGAATATGATTCAAGTAACACATTTCTTGCCAAAAATCCTCCCATGTGAGAGGCTTCTCCCAAAGAAAAAAGTCAAACATATGGCCCCTTGCATAAGGAAACAAAAGATATAGTGTAGCAGCCATATAATGTCCCATCCTCCTCTTGAAGCATGAATAAATATGGGAAGTTTCATTCCCAATGGACACATCCAACCAATGTGTCATCCCTCCAATCATGTCCCCAACAGAGATAAGAGAATTATCATCATGTGGGATCAAAACAAGTAGTACATAAACAATCAAATGCAATGATGGAGGTGGATCATAGTCCCACAAGTGAAACCAGTGCAGTAGATCTCCTGAATGCATCAGATAGTGATATGGTAAGTGGTTTCCCCACCACTTACTTATTGTCCAAGTCATCTCACCATGGCTGAAAGTGTGAGATATATTTGGTGCCTTAGGAATGCACCCATCATGAAACAGAAACTCCCTTTGTCCTTCAAGGGAGTGGCCATATTCAAAAAAATTTGTGGCCCAAATTTTGCCATGAAGTTTGTATGGAATGAAACTCCTCTTAGGAACTATGGCCTGCATATACATGGTAAAATAATACAAGTAATAATCAAGTAAATCATGAGATACAAAAGCATATTCTTTACCAATATTTCTCCACATACAAATGGTGTGGTGCATAGATCTATATCTCCTCTTTCCAAAAGAGGAAAGAGGTGGCTGAATTGAATCATCCATAGAATCATGTATCTTCCCCATCTTCTCATGGTTCATGCATCTCTGAAAATGCTGATATTAATATTCTTCAAGGCCTTCCCACATGAACCCATTCAAGATAATATGGTGCGTCCTAATGAAATCAATGGGAGTAGAAAGCAATATCTCATAGGCTGCATATAGTAGTTTATCTTTGAGCTTTGGTTCTTTAGTCAAATAAATCTGATCATGAAATTAAATGATTCCATCAACCACTCTATACCTCCTATATTCCATTTTCCCATCAAGAACCTTACATGTGAAGAGGTTCTTGGAATATTCTACCAAGAATTGGGACTCCCAATATGGATCTAGGCTTCCCAATAATGACAGCGTTGTAGAATTCTGAAATGAAGTAGATGTCACATCATCATTCTCCTCTTTGACATGCTTAATGACAAAATCACATGTTGGAGTATTGTAGCTCCATCTTTTCTACCTCTCTTGCAGTTGATCTTGCTCAAGACAAGATTGAAGTTCATGGAAGTCAACCTATTTTTGAAAGGTCTCTCTCTTCCAAAACTTCCATAATTTGGCCCATGCATACAAGAGTGTTGGTACCCTCTTGTCAAATTCAGAAATATTCCTTATGTGTAGAGATATCATTTGCTACCCCAAGACTATGGAGTGGCCATTTGATACCATGATCATGTCACCATAGATATCTGAATCATTTTCCAACGTAGATAACTGAGTGGGATATGGAAATTTCCAACTCAAGAAGTTGATCATCTCTCCTTGGAACCCATCAATGGTTCTTAGCATTGTGATAGATTCACCCAAGGCTCCTTCCTTAGCCAAATATTTCACTGCTTCAATAAGTTGAGAGAACAATTTATTCTTCTTCCAATCAGGGGGTCTCCCTGGTGGAATGCCTCCATGTAAAGAGACATCAAGATCTGAAGTAGACTGTATGAATGAGTGGAATGATGTGTCCCTCCCTTTGTTACATAATCTAGCCTCCTCATGAATAGAAACCCCTTGAAACAAACAAGGGTGCATGTTCCTCATCATTGGATGTTGATCCATCCTTCCTCCTCCTCCTTGGAGCAAGGTTTTATTGCCCATTACTACTGTCACATGATGCTCCTTGGGAACCATTTGCAAATATGCAAAATATCCTTCCCTTGAAGCAATAAATTCATGTCCATCCCCATGTGGTGATGGTTCTTCTTTTGAAGTGACAGCGCTGTTACTGCCCTCTTGTTCTTTCTCCTCATCAATATTTGAGAATACCTCATTATCAATGAGAGACCTTAGATCTTGGTCTTCCCTTGAAAGAGGAATCTCCATGACTTCCTTTCAAGAAGAAATCTCTTCATGCAATGGGGATCTTTACCTTGGAAAAGTATCACACAATTTTTTATCCCCTTCAATAGAAATCTGGAGTGGATTTGGCATAACAAATCTTTCCAACTCATTCAATGGTTTTGCATGCTCAAGATTTGCTAGCTCAATCAAATATGTTTCAATTTGTTTTACATCAAATCTCTTCACCAATATCCTACTGAATCTTGCATAAGTAGATATATTTGCATTCTTCAATGAAAAGGATTCAAATAAACACCAAGCATAAGAGTTACCTTTAAGATGTGGCACTGCTACTTTAAGGGCTTCCTTTTCTGAAACTTGATGTAGATCCAAATATGAGTCTAGCTGATCTATCCAATGCTTGGCTATGCATGTGAAGGATCCATCAAAAGTTGGCAGAAAGAATCTACCTCTTGTCCTTCTATTGTACTTGTTGGATCTCCTTTCCTCCTTGAGTTGGTAGAACTCTTGGAAACTCAAGTGCTCCTTGATTCTCCAAGATTGAGATTCATACTCTTGAAGATAATCACTCAAAGTCTCCTCCTTTGGTGTATCTTCTTCCTTCATCTCTCTTGCAGTAAATCTGGGCATAGAATAAAGTTGTAGATTGAATTATGTAGCTGAGTGCTTGCACACATAAGATGAAGAACCAGGCCTTTCTTCATTTAAAGACCTTCTTGAGGGACCTTCATTTTTTTCCCTCTTCATTTCTTTGATTTCTCTTTTAAGCTCATGCAGAGTTTGGAACAGAGTTTTTGATAACTCTTTCCCTTTCATTCTTCCAGATAAAAGGGTTTTACCTGTGTCTTCTTTGTATTCTGTGTAATCCATCTTATTCTTCTATCTTTTATTTTCTTGAAAAGACATTTTGGCTTCTTAGAATGCACAGATTGTACCAAGATGATGCTCTGATACCACTGTAGTATTCCCAAATGGGGAATGCAACAATAGTGAACAGTTATGCATTAAAATAACGTAGTTAATCTAAAGCAAAGCAGGAGGCCAATAAAAAAACTATTCAGAAGTATTTACAGCAGCAAAATAGATGTATAATGGGGCCCATAAGATGCATAGCTGGAAATACAAGACATTAATAGAATAAAATCCCTCAAAAGAGGTGTTGCAACCACATGTATAGAATGAAAATGCCTTGACAACATTATTTTATTGGGCTGCAAACTGCTGTTGATTACATGTTAGATCTAGAGAAGATCTGTGTATGAAAAGTCAAATCCATAATAGATCCATACACTAGAAAGGCTCCTCTTTCAGATCCCCTTAGGGTTTTGAGCATTACACCAAGTATAAGAAGTAGATATGAGATCTAAGAATGCAGATTTGTAGAAATATTCAGTGATTCAGAAGTATTTAGAAATATGCAGTTCATATATGAAATATACAATGTATAGATCACCTCCAAAGGATCTCAAAGTGAAGGGCAGATCCCCAACACTCAGAAACCAGCTCTCCAAATGGTGCACCCAAACTCCCTGCAATAACACCTACAGGAATAACACAAATCTGGAAGAGAAACTACGCTGTAGGGTATAGATAATGGTTGGCCACATGCCAAGATTAGAAAATGATGCCCAAGCACTCCAATACACTCCTCTGATTGAAGTAGAAGACTCCTCCCCTTAAAAAGGGCACTGAAATGTCCTATATCTGAATATATCTAGCCCCCACTTGCTACAGCTTGCAAACACAACCAAACCCTCAACAGGATTTGATTTGTAGTTGAAAGGAGAAGCTTGGCCTCAAGCCAGATAGTGGAATATGCAATACAAGGCTCTCCCAAGAGCTACTCAATGGGAAGAGGTGGAATTCCAAAAAAGGAAATCTCAATGATAAACAACATTTGCAATCTAGGCTAAACAACCAAATAAAGCTATATGGTCTAAACAGACAATATATCAAAATATCATATCTTCAATAACCTCTTCATGCTGCCATCCCCTTCCTTATATAGATTAAGAGCTTGTAAACCCTAAACCACCTTCAATGAAATATTCTCTTTCACACATTCCATCTCCATCTAGAACTGCGCTATGCCTCATTGATGGCCACTCCTCCAAAACAATGCTTTAGATTTGGTCAAGCTTGACCCAGTCAAAATATCCAGCCCCCTTTCACACCTAAGGGTCATTTCTTACATAGCCATGATTTAGCCTTTTTCACATTTGGCCTTGATTTGTTCTTTATTAGGAGTTTGATGAACCTCATTTACACATTTATTCTTTAAGCAAAGAAAGAAAAACAAAATTGGATATTCCAATTAGCTTAGGACTAATTAGGAATATTACATAGATACTGTTTTCCTTACATCACTTACAGTCTCAGTTATGAAGTTTTTACAAGAAGTAGGTAGTGAAGAGAATGATCTGCATTGCTGGATCAATCAAATGATTCATCTTCAACAAACCAGAGATGAGGTCTTTCAAAACACCTCAAAGTTCCATGAAAGGATAAATAAGGTATATGAATGCAATATAAAGGTGGATTATTTCAATATTGGAGATGCGGTCCTCTGTTGGGATGCTAGAAATGAGGATAAAGGGAAGCACGGTAAATTTGAGAACCTATGAATGGTCGATACAAGATTTCAGCCTCTCACAGACAACATGATTTCCTATTGGAGGAAATGAATGGAGAATTTTTCTTAGGAGGACCAGCCAATGGTAGGCTCCTTATGCATTTCCTTTTCTGATGTATATTTCTGAAAATTTCCCAATTCCATCGTACATATCAGTTTAATTTTTTTGCAAAGTCTGAAGTGGAGAAATCATCAGAACTTGGAGCCCAAGGGGAAGGTCATAGAGTTCCATTGGTTTTATGATGTTTTCAAAGTTCAGCTAAAGTAAACTTAGTCCAGTTTTGAGTCGGTTTATCATCTCAAGCTTTCATTGCTCAGTCTTCTTTTTAACTTTTGACTCCATGCCCAATGGTTAGGCTACCTGGTCTATGATGTTCTTGACACCTCCAAGGAGCTGCCATCCCCAACTGGAGCCGATGCTAGTTTCAATATTTGCATCCTGTCACCAGTGATGAAATGGACTATTATCATGTCTTGTTAGGGTCCCATAGTCAATTTTTTTTCATTTCACTAGGTCTTCAAGAAAAAATTTGGTCATTGGGCATTAGGTTTAGGATTATTTTCCACTCTTTCCAAAATTTTAAATTGCTGGTCCATGTCATAAAATTAGCTAATTATATCATTATTCAAATATTTTCATCATTATTTCAGTCATCTACATCATGCTTTTATTCAGTTCAGAGTCTCCATTAGGTAATTAGGGTTTCAAGGTCATCAAATTTCCATCTCTTGCATAAAATCTAGCAAAACGGAAGAGTGGTAATAAAGATAGTTTATTCAATAAATTTTTATTTTTAAATGTAATTTTATGTTTCTATATGTAATAAACAACTCAGGTTCCTAAAACATTTCAGCTCAATGTTCCAAGGAAAATTCAAAAATTCCATATTACAAATGTCCAAGGTTGTGAAGCCAAAAAGAAGAAAGAAAGTCATGCTTCAAAAAGAGACATGTGGGGCTCATTATCACTTAAAGAAAGATATGTTGTTCTTATAAAAGGGCCAAAAGTCATAATAAAATTAATTTTCACTCCCCTTTCCCTTCATCATCAAGATCATCCTCCATTTGGTGAGAAAAAAGTGTTTTTACAGCTCCAAGAGGCACAATCTAGGAGGTGTTGCGCATCTGGAGGATGCATTGCGCATATGTGAACTACACTGCAAATCTATGAACTACATTGCGCATGGGGTAGAGTTGCCTAATATTTCTCAAAAATCACCAAAATTCAAATTCACAGCTTCCATTCAGAATTTTTCACTCTTTAAAGCATCTTAACAAGTAAGTACACTCATTTTGAAGCCCTCTCTTCCTTTGTAAACCAAGAAATGATAACTAGCTTATTCGATGCAGGGGCAGTAGGCTCAAGAAAATACTTTGTATATAAATATACATAAGGGGGTCTCATGTTTTTAAATTCCTATGTAATTATTCATATTTGAGTGATTTTTGGTTAAATGTAGAGAGAAAAATTGTAAATGCCTCCAAATGATTGGAGGACATGAGAGAAGTCGATTAGCTAGGAATATGAAGAGATAGTCAGTTTCAGTTTATCTAGGGATTAGGCTAAATTTAGAACTGTAGGAGTTCAAGAGTTTTGTTGAGTCACTGAAGAATCTAAATCGATTCTTTAGTAGTTTTTGTATAAAAATAAGCCTAAAAGGCATAATAGACAGACCTGTAGACCTGCATAGAGCTACATAGAGCTAGAAAGCCGGAGAGGCAGAGTAGGGACAGTAGAAGGCCATCGGATTGAAGATCTGACCTGAGAAGGAGGTTTTTGTAAGTAAATTCAAGTATATATTATGGAAGAAATTGTTTCAGTATTACCTGTGCATTGGTTGAATTAATTTCTATGTGAAAATGCCTTGAATATCCGTAAACCATGTATGAGTAGTACTCTGTAATTTGGTTTAAGATTCTGCATATATATTCTGTGATGAGAGCGTGTGAGAACCAGTGTGATAAAACATGTGTTAAGAGTTAATGTCAGTGTGTTGATTCAATGCGAGAAGCAATATAAAGGTTGCCCATATAATACAGTGGGAGTTTCTATTTGAAACCACGAATTGGTGATGGCAATCGAATCCTAAAAGGGTCAAAGGCATGTTCGGGTTTATGGTGAGACTGAGCTCTGGAAGGAATTTAGAAATGCAGAGTTAAATTAAGCCTGCATGGAATGATGCTAAACTGGATTTGAAGGCGTAGAAGATCGGGACTTCAGTGGCGGAGTGATGAAGGGAATAGATTAAAGAAACCGTGCGGAATCGGGAAAGGGAGGTGTGGAACGGAACCTTGAACAAGAGCTAATTGGAACCTTGAAGCAGTCCTGAGAAACCGCTAATGGTATTCGCACTTTCATAAGACGGTAAGTTGTTTTGAAAAAAAAATGCGATAGTTCTCTTCGGCCTACACGTGGCGAAGGTGGTAATTGAAAGCCACGTATTTCGCATTTTTTTATGTGTTAAAGCTCTGTTCAGAAAAAAGTACGAGTTCTGTACGATTTGAAGGGCGAAGGATCTGATGGCATTCGCATAGCGAGTTGCACGTGAGGTAACGCAAAGGTAAGTGTTCATTTCTGTGGGCCCGAGTATTATGTGAAGTTCGGAGTTATGTATATGCACTTAGCTTTAATCCAAGGCCGAAGGGATTAAAATTAGATTGAAATATATGCATGGTTTAAATAATAAAGGTCAGGCATTGATCCTTAAGTGTGTAGAATCCAAGTTATAAATTGGGGTTTATTCCAATGGTCGAATGTTGAGTTCGCATATCCAAAGTTATATTTTGGGTTTTAATCCAAGGGCGATATATATATTTGTATGTCCATAGTTGAAGACCGAAGGTCTATTGTTGGGTTAATATGTGCCAATACAACTTGATGTGTTAAACCCTGTTGAATGTTTGATATGTAGTGAATAAAGTGTGGGTCCCAATATATATATGGTTTCATAATCACATATTAAAGGTAAAGATCCTTTGAGATATGTTATGACTTTATCATATGGGTTTGACCATGGTAGGAAAAGTAAAGTTCCGCTCGTATAATTGGTTGTATGTCTCTCTAACCATAGCGTTGAGATAGAAGTAAAGCTTCCGCACCACATTAGTTTAAATTTCCAGTTGAGAAAAATTGAGGCATGAAAGTTGGAGATGCATTTTTATATGCATAGAAGAGTGAAAATGTGGGTTAAGTGAAGTAGGCATGCCATCATTATTTCCTTAGGGTTTCATAAAAATTTAATTCTTTTGGTTTTCAAATGATCAATTAATGTTGTGAAACCCTAGTACCACTATCCCTACACCTCTTTTGGCTATTTATACAGCTTTCCCATACTCCACAAATAATTTCCTATCATTTTTGCATCATCTCCCTACAAACCCTAGCCCTATTCTATCAAATTGCGCCATTTTCCTAGCTAGGACTATGTTTTAATTTCCTAGATCACTCTCCTCACTCATTTACCTTAATTTCACTCCCTAAACATTCCTAAGATCCCTACCCCTATCCCTAATGTTTTCTACCCTCATCTCCCTTCCGTAACTCCCTCATTTCATTCCCTTCACTCACTTTTCCTTGTTTTTCCCTTCACATCATCTAGGGTTTTCAACTATGGAAGGATATTCTTCACCATCAGAAAGGAGAAGAAAACAAAAAGGGGGGAAGATACCGAGGTATGATGCCTTTAACTACAATGAAATCATCTCATCACCCTTCATCAGAATTTTTTTTGAAGATGTCAACTGCCTAGGGTCTTATCAAAGGGTGGAGGAGGTAGGTTACAATGAGGATCTTACAGACTTGTTTGCCACCAACTTGAAGGGAGAAATTCCACCATTGCAGGGATTTATTTTACATTTTTATTTGACTCCATCTCTCTTGCCACAAGGATACCAAACCATGGGGAATATTGGTTCAAAGGCATGAGTCTTGACCTTGAGCAGTACAAATCCTTCATCAAAATCATAGTACAAAGAGACTCATACCCACATTCTTCCATTCAGATACTTGATGGAGAGGTATGCACCATTGATGAAGTTTATGATGAAATTATTCACATGTGAGGGAAGTTTTTCCAGATTGTATCGATATCATATTAGATTTCTCATGCACTTCACTGCAGTGAAGTCTCTAAAATTATGCAATTTCTTGTATAGGAGTGTGAGAAAGATTGCAGAAAAGGTACAATTCATGAACACGGATCATTACCCTAGCATATTTCACCATAGCTTGGTGAAAGTCATATCTCTCCATTAGTTGGAATAGAAGAACATACATGGGATTCCTTCAACGAGACAGCTTTGCAAATGCACACACCAACTACACCAACTCAACAACAAAACATATCACCTGCCATGTCAGCACAACCTATGGAGGTGGGATCATCAAGAAAAAATTTTGAGGTTTAAAAGAGGCCTAGGCATGAGGTTACTCTCACCTATGAGAGAGGTAGGAGGCTTGTGTTTTCTCTTCAGAAAGAGGAAGGGGCCAAGCCTATTTCACTATAGGATCACCATCAGCACATCATGAGACATCCATGCATGATGAGGAGGAACATGTATTTGACTTGGTTGACTTGGAGGACCATGATGACTATGAAAAATTGCAAAGGGTAATAAAAGACAAAGATGCTCATATCAAAGAGCTCCAAGATAACTTAGCAAGGGCTCAATTCATTATTTCATTTCTTGGGCAGGAGAATAGTCAATTGAAGACAAATCGGTTAATTTTGGAGAAAAGGTTGTTTGAGGAAAACAAAAATGATCAAAAGGGAAAAGTAGTGGCCTTGCATGAAACACAGGTGAATAAGAAGAGGCCAAGAACCATGGGTCTCAAGAAGGCACTGTAGAAAGAGAAAGAGAAAAACCCTAGAGATGAGGAGATTACTTTTGAAGAGAGGATGGCCAAAGAGATAAACGAGGACAAGGAATTTTGGCTTGAAAAGGTAAATACCCCTTGGAAAAACTCCTAGAAAATGCAAATAGGGATAGCGATATCCACAAACACATGGCTGCCCACTGTCAAACAAGAAATCAAATTGCACACATCAAACTCAAGAAAATGCAAGACAAGCTTAAGCAAACCCAAGACAAGCTTAAGCAAACCATAATCAGCCAAGAGGAGAATGGAAAATTTGATTTATTGTTTATGCCTCCATGATTGCATAATGCATCTCATGCAACATCTCTGGACCAATTTTTTGGAAATTTGGAGCAAATTCTATTTTTTGGTCAAATTTGGTGCAAATTCAGAAAAACAGGAAATTTCACTAAGGCTGGATTGTTGGGCCCCCATTTTGTATTATTTTTTACTCATGTTGTTGTTTGGTTAAATAATTATTGTTGCAAGTATTTGTTACTTTCCTTGTTTTAACATAATTAAAACATTATTAATTGAGTTTTGTATGTTGCAGGTCCAAAATTGATTTGATCATGTTTTTATATTGGCTTTGGACCTGCATTTACCTACCTACACCATGCAACGGATTCTTGCACCGCTTTATGGCTGCCTACACTCCAAAGGATTCCTGAACTACACTCATGTTCCTGCACTAGAATCAAGGATGTGTACAATTCCTATTTCAATGTTTCACCAATATTTCAAAGGAAGTGCTCTGCAATTCAATACCAGAAATTGCATCTACCATTTTACTTACAAGTGGTGCAGAATAGTAATCAATAGAGATAATGTCGAAGATTTCTCTGGCTATCACACTGTTTTCTTGTGTAGCCATGATAATATTAAATGTTATCATCTTTTAACAGGAAAATCCAAGTGAATTCGATTATCATGAAGAACATCATAATGGATGCATTTGTTATTATTCTATGTGCCACAGTTATTATATTGGTCGTGTTAGCCCTTGTACACAAGGCTGCGATGACATTTAACCCATTTCTTCTTAGTGGAATTTCATAGATAGTCAATATAATCTTTCCACCCAAGGAAAATTCTCTGGACTCCAAAGTGTGGAAGATGCAACGGGTATGTGGTTGTACAACATCCAAGGAGTGTGGAAGAACTATGTCAAAGACATGCACCGAAGTCCTTGCTGAATTACTCCATTAACTGTTATCTTGTGGTGGGCCTATAAATGGTGGAGATCTTACACAGCATATGCACATTCTGTTGTCTCATTTGAGATTACATACTCTCTGCCAAAGTTAATGGACAACGTTGACGGTAAAGGCCAACAAAGGAACATTCTTGGATGCGTAGAAAACCAACATGAAATTATATGTGTGCACATCGTGGCCATCAAAATCGATATTTTCCGTAGTGGACTGTTGGGTGTGTTTGATGTTAAGATGCAAAAAATAGAGGTCATTTACCTTTATTCGAGCAACTCGTAAGTAGGAAGAGCATAGTGGAGATTTGGATACATACCCAACAACGTTGTCCTCAAGATTCTGAAATCTCTGAGTGATGCATCTATGAGCAGTTCAGGCAAATCGAACTTTCCAGCAAAATCGCCACTCCATCAAAAGAGGAATGATTCACCATAATCGTTCCCTATTTTTAAATTTGGTTTCCTAGCTAATTTTTATTCTTGGAAAATTGTTAAGATTGATAATCCGCCTCCTATATTTTGATCAGACGATTGAAAGCCTGAAATTGTAATTCGATGTATATATGTGTGTGTGTGTGTGTGTTTCTTGAAACAAACAAGTTAATTAATTAGGAAGTGAATTAGGAAATCGACTAGGAGGGATCTAGAGGCATGTACAGGCATAGAAAAAATGTGCAGGAGCGAGGAGTCGGTCCTAATGTAGCCTCACACATTTTATAATCGATGGATCGCTCCTCTTGTCCTGCTGGAGCTAAGTGTTGTCTGCAGAATGTAAAGATTGTTTTTCAAGAATTAATCCAAGAAATTTCCAACATTCTCTATTCATTTATTTATTGCACCTCATGGTTTTAACTTATGTGTGAACTAGGTTACACATAGAGCATGTGAGCTGGATGGGTTGGTCGCCAAACCAGCTTGACACTTCTCTACTGTTGAAAATCCCTTAATAATATTTGGACTATAAACTTCAGTTTATCCTCTTGGAGCACTTCAGTTTGACCCCCGGAGGTGGGGCATGCAGCTGACATAAGGAAATTCGAATTTTCTATGGGTTAGTTGAGCTATTGCATGGTTGAATTCAGTTAGACTCATGTGGCAGAGTTTTGGTGGAGTTGATTAAGGAGTTAATGGAGATTGTGTTCTGGTTAACTAGTTGAACTAGTTGTGATCAGTTTAACTGGCGATTACACTAGAGATGAGTTGGGTGAATTAAATATTATTTAATTCACTGATTATTAACTCATTATTAAACTAAAGAACACATCAGTTAACTCAGTGCATGGACAGTTCAGTGAAAGACCAGTGGAAGAGGTAGATGAAAGGGTGAGACTGACAGCAGTTGTACATTAGTTGTGCATGAGATTTGCACAATCAGTGGGATGATGATGCCAATGATGATTGCGCTGTACCAACTAAGTGAATTCGAATTCCATTCAGCTATATTCATTTTTTGGATTTCGCAGTAGAGGCAGGCAGAGCAGCAGAAGGATTTGAACCTGTGACTAGTTTCAGATCTAGCTAGTTTTGTGTTCAGCATATGAGATAGTACTGAGTACTTGTGAGGAGTATTTTATTATGTATTGCTGAATGTTTCTCATCCATTATATGATACATATAGCTGGGGGTTTTCAGCTATAAGCTTTCCCCATACATGTTGCGTTCTATGTGTGTGATTTGATGTTCTGTCGCTTTGTTTTTATTCCGCATGTGACGATTAATTTGTAGAAGCAATTATGTGTTGTACAAGCAATTCGAATTGATGTATGATCAGGTTAATTGCAGTGAATAAAATTCATTACTCAGCAAATTTCTACATGGTATCAGAGCAAAATTAATCATCGAGATCTATTACGGTGATTGTTTATTATTTCCTCAGACAGAGCCTGCATGCGGGCCAGGTAGCCTCCAGAATATTCATCCTTCTTTGTAAGGTGAAAGATCTGGTGAATGCCCATGCAGTCAATCTCTGGTTTGGAAATAATTAGCTCTCAAGTGTAGATCGGAAGCGATCAAGTTTATCAGCTCTTGGTGAAATTCGAATTTGCAGATTTGTGTTCTTGGTGCTGAGGCGAAAATGTCTTTCAACGGTTTGCGACTCGAATATGCTCTTGATGGCAGTTCGAATTATGTTGCATGGAAGGACCGCATGGAGGCTGTATTGGATGATAATGGGCTGTTGGAATTCGTGGAGAAAGAGATTCCAAAGCCTACTTCTACTGATGCTGTTGTTGTGGAAGCTTGGCGAAAGAAACAAGCAAAATGTCGAAGGATCCTGTTGGAGGGTGTAAAGGATCATATTGTATCCAACCTGCATGGAAAGGCTTCTCCATATTTGATGTGGAAAGCTTTGACGGATCTGTACCAAAGCAAGAGCGATCAGAGGAAGCTGGCGCTCAAAGATAGACTTAGGAACATCAAGTGTGAGAAGGGGGAAAGTATGCCGAAGTACCTCACGAGGTTCACCCAATGTCGGGATGAGCTGGGAAGTGTTGGTGTGACGGTGGAGGATGAGGATCTGGTGAGTTTGGCTCTTCTTGGTTTGTCGAAGAGTTGGCATGCATATCAAGATAGTGTCAATGGTCGGGAAAATTTGCCGGGATGGGAAAGACTGTGGTCTGATCTCGTGCAAGAGGAGATCCAGCGAAATACCAGAGATGGTTCTTCGTCAAAGGGAGCTGATGAAGAAGACTGCGCTTTGGCTGCCAAAGCAAGGAAGGGGAAGGGCAAGGAGAAGGCTTCTCAATCCAGTGCGGATGGTAAAGAGCGTGACATGTCCAAAGTGAAGTGTTTTCACTGTCACGATCATGGACATTACGCCACGAATTGCCCCAAGAAGAAGAAGAACAAGCAGGCTGCTGGATCTGCAGCTGGTGAGGCTCTTGCCTCGCAATTTGAGCTAGACTTCTCATTGATCGCATGCATGTTGTCTAGTGCATTGGGATCGGGGTGGTATATTGATAGTGGCGCTTCCTTTCACATGACGGGAGATGCAAATCTTTTCGGTGACTTGGTGGAGAAAGGTCTCCAGATGCATGTTGAGTTGGGCGACGGTGGACGATACAATGCGACCGGCATTGGTACCATAACCTTTCAGAGGGAGTCAGGTAAACTCATTCTTTTAGAAGATGTATTGCATGTACCAGGTCTAACAAAGAATCTGATCTCAGTCGCAATGTTAGAGGATAAAGGGTATGAAGTTGTCTTTAGAGAAGGAAAAGTTTTCCTTCGGCACAAGGCAACGGGACAAGTCAAGAAGGTTGGGATTCAAGCAAAGAATCTCTACAGACTTGAAGTAGATGGGATGTCTGCGGAGCTTCCTACTATTGGGAAGCGGGAGGAAGACATGCAACTGAAGCTTGAGAGGGAGCAAGTGTTGCATGCAGGCGAGAAAGACATGCAATTGAAGCTTGAGAGGGAGAAAGTTTTGCATGCAGGTGAAAGTGAACCTCGGGGTGTGGAGCAGCCACAAGAGGATCATGGAGTGGAAGAAACCACTCATGCAGGGAAATTTCGCGCCAGACGGGCAGAGGGAGTGCATGCAGCTATACCACTAGGTGAGAGGTGGGGCGACATGCATGATTAATCCCAAGGGGAGATTTCTGGGCAGGATTCATGAGATGGTGTGGATCTCATGAGTTGAACCTGGCTACGAGGTGCCCACAGCGCAGCAGTAGCAAAATCAGTTGGAGTGATGCAAGCAGATCAAAGTGACAGTGTCGGATACTGGAGCGCGGATCAGAGTTGACAGTAACTGCAAGAGTGCATGGGTGCAAAGAGTTCAACAGCGCAGTGGTTCCTGATGACATGTGCAGTTGGCCAAGCAGAAGTCGAAGACTTTGATGATAGATGCTAGATCCATCAAAACTGATTGAGTTGTTTGGAGCCTATTCAGTTTCAAAGGAGTTGCAGAGCAGATGCATGAGTTTTCATGGTGCATGCAAAGGGTGCATGGCATATGCATGGAGTTGCATGGTGAATGCATGAGTTTGCATGGCGCATGCAAAGGGTGCATGGTGAATGCATGGAGTTGCATGTTGCATGCATGGAGTTGCATGGCGCTAGTGAAGGTTGTAGGGCGAATGCATGGAGTTACATGTCGCATGCAATGACAATCCTTTCTTGTTGAGAGGGAGTGTTGAAAATGGCAACAAGAAACAGTGAAGGAGGCCTCCTGAAACATCTTTCCTGATCCTAGTTGGAAAGTGATCACCTAAACTAGGTGGGGACCACACATGTGATTTTTGTCGAAAAAGTCTATTTTTAGACTATGTCTATTTTTAGACATATGGATCATGGACCGGGAGCTGCAGTATGCTATTCTTGGAGGATTGGTCATGTTGGTAAAAATAGATGGATCTCTATTTTTAGCATTCGAGTGGTTTCTATTTTTTTAAGGCTGCTTGGGGCTAAAAATGAGCCGATCAAATATTATTTACCCTTAATATTTGGTTCTGCAGCTTTCCGATTTATCCTCTTGAACACTTCGGTTTGACCCCGGAGTGGGGGGCATGCGGTAAACATAAGGAAATTAGAATTTCCTGGGTTGATTGAGCTATTGCATGGTTGAATTCGGTTAGACTCATGTGAGAGTTTTGGTGGAATTGATTGAGAGTTAATGGAGATTGTGTTACGGTTAACTAGTTGAACTAGTTGTGATCAGTTTAAGTTACACTAGAGATGAGTTACGTTGAATTAAATATTATTTAATTCATGATTGATAATACGTATTAAACTAAAGAACACATCGGTTAACTGGGTGCATGGACGGTTATGGGTGAAAGACCGATTGGAAGAGGTAGATGAAAGGGTGAGACTGACAGCAGTTGTACATCAGTTGTGCATGAGATTTGCACAATCAGTGGGATGATGATGCCAATGATGATTGCGCTGTACCAACTAATTGAATTCGAATTCCATTCAGCTATATTCACTTTTTAGATTGCGCAGTAGAGGCAGGCAGAGCAGCAGAAGGATCTGAACCTGTGACTAGTTTCAGATCTAGCTAGTTTTGTATTCAGCATATGAGATAGTACTGAGTACTTGTGAGGAGTATTGTATTATGTATTGCTGAATGTTTCTCATCCATTATATGATACATATAGCTGGGGTTTTTCAGCTATAAGCTTTCCACGTACATGTTGCGTTCTATGTGTGTGATTTAATGTTCTGTCGCTTTGTTTTATTTTCCGCATGTGACGATTAATGGTAGAAGCGATTATGTGTTATGCATGCAATTCGAATTGATGTATGAATAGGTTAATCGCAGCGAATAAACTTCATTATTCAGCAAATTTCTACATCTACATCTCTTAAACTAATTAGCATTTAAATTATTACTTACTGTGTGAAGTTTGTTTAATAATTTACAATTTCCTTCTTCATATTGTTTTTTTTTTAATTTTCTACAACGTTTTCCTTTCAATTACAAAATTAATTGATTTTTTGCGTTAAAGATTGGGGCTTGTACTCGAAATATTTATTTATTTATATTGAATTGGATTGCGTCCCTCCAGAGCTGTAACATGCAACATGAATTCCTTGAATTGATCCAAACCCATTTAATTCATATGCCATAAACTTAGATCTATTTGAGTGTTTATGGAAGCAACAATCACATATAAATTTATATTGCTGTGATGGAAACTACGTTGTGTTGAAAAGTATAATATTTATTTTCCATTGAGCTTTTGGACAGTTTTTACATGATTAAATTTTGGGGATAACAGAGGAGAGATATTTATATTAAATCAATTTATTTTATAAGCTTATTTACACAAAATAGTTACTCGTTATGTTGCTGATGCTTTCAGGTTAATTTGACACAGAGGTTAATGCAAGCAGAATCAGTGTAAAAAGAATGGTTTTAAATTTCTTTCGAATTTATTACAGCATTTACAATCTTTTGATATTGTGTCGACACTGCTTGGTTTCCAGTTTTAATTTCCCTTCTGTTTTCTCATACTTAGAATTTCCTTTCACATTGATAGTATAGGATTTCCTTTTATTTCCCGCATGATTTTAATTGTTTGGATTGGTGTTTCTTGAATTCTCCTTTAGTGCAGGATTTCTAAGATAGACTAGGATTAGTTTTGCAGGCTGCCAGAGGATCTCTCTGGCATTTCCAGTGTTGTGTCTTGAAGTTCATGAACTATCCGGATTGACAATGAAATGTTGGTACATTTATAGACCTAATATTGCACCCAACATGGATGTGAAACACCTTGGCGATGCGCTTTTTCCTTAGGGAACCAAATGAAAAGTGGTTAACATTTTTTGAAATATTATGCCCTTCTCTCAAAACCCATTTCCTCATATTTTCCAGAAAGGGCACATATTTTCAGAAAATTGAGAAAAAGGGGTAAAAAATCAGCATTTTGCCCCTCATTTTGACAGGTGTTGTGCATCTAGAGACACCTTAAGAGAATGATTTTTTGAAGGCCTTAGGCTATGGTCATTTTCAAAAATTCAAAGTGTTCTGGAAACTAGAAAGGCAAGGCTAGTTTACTATTCTCTCATATTTCCATTTTGACATCAGGAAGGTCTCCAAAAGTGGCCTCCAAATTGGTTCTGCGCATCTGCAAATTTCTGAGTTTTTAATTAAAATTTCACTATGTAATTTTTGCCAATTTCTAGTTTGACTTTTATAAAAGTGAAAAAGTGAATGTAGATGACTGTAAAAGTAAAAATGTAAATTTAAATGGTAAATATGGAGGTAAATAGGTGTCTTATCCTTCATTTAGTGCTTTGAGGATATGTCTCTTAGTGGTTAGATAAAGGAGGAATTTGTTGTGTAACCTCCCTAGTGTGTAGTTGAGTTCAGATAGGTGCATGAATTTGACTTTATTTCTATAAAATTAGACCTCCAAGGGAGGATTTCAACCTCAGTATCTATATGAGGCCTGTTTTAATCATTTCCGAGGGTTGGAATCTTGGACATTGAACTAGTGTATTTCAATTTGACAAAGTAATATAGTGAATATAGAGAAAAGTTGTAGCTTAAATTTAGGGATTCATGTGGTGAGATTTTATGGCCATGTTTCTCTATTGTAAGCCACTCCATTGAATGCTTTCTCTTTCCATTACATATCTACTTCTTTCACTCATTTTCTTTAAAGTTTTTAAGTAGGATTCATGAGGAATACATGCCCTGTTTTGAAGAGATGATGATGTTGTGTTTATTTTCTTCTTAAGGAATGAATTCATACTTATATGCTTATTACTGATCTCTTTGTTCATCCTACACCATAACCATATAGTTTAAAGGGTCATTCAGGCTTTCCTACCTTACCCCTTTATTCCCCTGCAATTTTTTCTCTTGTAACCCTACCAGAGTTTTCAAGCCTGGCTCTAAAGGTACATTTTCATCCAACACAAAAATCCAAATCAACCAAACCCTAATCAACATATCTAGCCTAAAATATCCATCATTCAGTAAAATTGGCTATGATTCTCATTACGAGATCCCTCTTAGCCTAGTAGGGATAACTACTAGATAAAAGTGGTTTGTGGTTACCTTTGCTGGTCTCCTTCTCAGCCTTCAGAGATCTGGTCGAGTGATAACACCTATAAAAGGGTACAGGGTGTTAATAGTAGGACTAACACATTGTTCTCAAGTAGGAGATGAATTATAACACTCTGGGACACACACATGGGGTGAGAAACTGAGGATAAATTGATAATTATGGTCATGTAAGGCCTATTATGAATAATGTGAGCACATGATATGGTTGCAGAGCACACAAAATGGTCAAAAAGGGATGTGAGCAGAATGAGAAATCATAGTGGGAAGGAACCAAGAGTTTGGAAATAGAAAACTGGGAACTAAGGATTAATCCCTAGTGGAGTCGCAAATTTTGCTTAGGGGTAAAATGCACAGGTGGTAGTTGGAGTAAGATCCCTCTCGGGCCTTCCTGGGACTCGAGACAGATAGTCAGATTAGTTGCAACATTCACAAAGACAATATATGCATGTTTATACTAATACTTTATTCACAAAGTGAAGTAGAGAAGGATTATGTTGATGTGTAGTGCCGATCTGTTGGAGAGCTCAATCCAGTGTGGTGGAAGTCCGCTTCACTAGCTCCAAGTCTAGATCTTGCAAGCAAACAATGAACTAGTGTAATATTCACAATGTTATCACGATAAACAATCAAATACAAGCATATATCAAACAATAAATCATATAATTCTAAGCCACTTATAACATGTATCTCTAACAAATAATTGAATAGATGCAATAACAAGATACCAAGTGGACAATATAGAGGAAGTTCTATTATATTAATTGAATGAAGATTACAACCATAAATTTGGTCAAGCTTCCCTCAATCCTCTGACTCCAAGCTCTCTCTCCTCAATATCCTAGTGTGACAATGCTCAGGAAAATAGTTCGCAATGAACCAAGCCAACCATGAAACCTCACACTAACAAAATTTCTCTCCTCACACAATCAACCTTTCAACCTTTGACAATGAGCCCTTGCCTCCAATTTATAAGAGTTTGTGAGGATCAACCTTGCCATTCTTCTCCATTAGTTTGATTAGGGAAAAATCCATAATGTTTCCATGCTTTTCTAGATTTTTCCCTCTTTGGATGCTTATTTAGGTTTAGAAATGTCCAATCAGAGGCCTGCACCACAGGTTGCTAGCTTTTTGGACTGACTCCTTGAGAAAAATCCAGAAATTCCAGTTGGTTAACGTGGAATTTTCCCCTCATTATTCATGAAACATGGGTAACACTGCCCTTTAGGAAAAACAGTGCATTAAACTAGGCACTAACACTTCCTATAGGAGGTAGGGAAGTATTATAACTTAGACTAGCAGTTTCTTAGGTGTGTTACCATGGAAAAATAGGACTCTGTCTAGGTCAATTTATTCCTTCCATGTGTCCTTCTCCTCTGATCTAATGAGGAGGTAATTTGTAGTATCACATTTCCATCCCAAGTTTTCTTTTAATTCTTCAACATTATTTTAATGATTCTTATTAGATTCTTGTTAGAATATTCTGCTAATCCATTGCCTTGTGGGTAATAAACTGTCAAATGTACCAGTTCAATTCCATAGTCCTAAAAAAATTGTATCTTTTTGAAATACTTGAAGACTTTAATATTGTTTGTCATGATCTTTCTTGGTATACCAAATCTTGCAGGAATTTTCTCTTTCAAGAATTCTATTATGATGTTCTTGTTGGCATTCTAGGTAGGAATTGCTTCCACCCACTTGGTTAAGTAATCTATGGCCATGGGGATGTAATTTTTATTGCATCTTGATTTTGAGTGGATCTCACAATTAAAATACACCCCCCATTGCTAGAATGGAGCTTTGAATTTTATTGGTTTCAACAAGAGAGAATTTAAATTTTCTGTGCCAATGAATCATTGGCATTCTAGGTTTCCCTGACAACAACACTACTATCCATGAATAAGGATGGCCAATAGTATACTTATCTCAGAATCTTGTACGTATTATATTTCCAAGATTGGTGTCCTCCACAGATGTCACAATAAATATTTTTAATGGGATCCTATACTTGATATTTAGTAACACATGTGAGTAGCACTCTAGTATGGTCTTTCCAACATAACTTTTCCCCCACAATACAAAGCTTAATTACCTTGAGTTTGAGATATTTGTATTTTTACCTTGGAAACTTAGGTGGGAATTGCAGGTTCTACAAGAAAAAGATAATATCCTTGAACCAACTAGATTCTTGAAATCCTTAGAGGCCCTTCAAGAAGGGTTCTTATGGATTCCTTCCCTAAAGTGAGAAAGGTTCTTGTTTATTCCTACCTATTGGAATGATACATTATTGTGGATTCTCTCTCCTAGGATGAGTAGCTTCTTGTGGATTCTCTTCATCCGAAGAAATAGGTTCATGTGGATTCTCTTCCACAAAAATATTACAAATTTCTTCATTAATGAACATCCTAAACGCCACATGATTTGATTCGGTGAGAAGATTTTCCAACCCTAGGCCTTTGACCAACTAAGTTGGTTTGATCTCCTGGTCAAATTTCTGCAGCTTTGCAATCCACTTCCCATGCCTTCCATCACTGTTTGGATATGTGAGAATCTCCTTTACTAGTTTTGAGGAAACATAAGTTGTCACCTTCAAGTGCATAACATTTTCTCTGAAGGCTATAAATTATTTTACCATTGTGTAATATTTCTTCTCTAATATGATGTATTTTAGTTCACCATCTCACAATGCATGACTAAAAATTCTATTGGATATTCATAAGCTTTTTCGTTTCTATGTAATAGAATAAATTCTATTGTGTGTTCTAAGGAAAATGAAATTATTTTAAATTTTCTTGTGAAGTCTGGACTAACTAAGACCCATGCCTCTGTGATATTTTTTTTCTTCAAATTAGGCTTTAGCTTTCGTAGTCCACTTGAAATCAATATATTTCTTCAACATTCCTTTTATATTATTTATATGTTCTGCTAAATTTGGGATAAATATTTGCATCAAATTTATTTTCCCCAGGAATGAGTATACTTCCTTCTTATTTCTAGGTAGCATTATATTGGATATGGATGCTACTCTCTCTAAATCAATATTCACTCCTTCCTTAAACACAATGTGTCCCAATATTTTACCTTCTTGGAGGGAATACAAATATTTCTTGGAATTCAGAGAATCCATATTTAATGCATTTCAAAAATATTTTCTTTAGTTGCTCCAGATGTTCATCATTTTCCTTTGGGAAAAAAACATGTCATATTAGTAAATGACAATGAATTTGTCTTTTTCACCAATAAATGTGACGTCCATTTCTTTATTTAAGGTTGCTCCTGCATTCATCAATCGAAATAGCATGTTTTCGTACATGAATGTACCCCATGGTGTTATGAATGTTGTCTTCAATTTGTTTGATTCATGCATGACTATTTGTTTGCTTCATCAATATTCTCTAGGCTCTTATCACCTTTTGTAATAAATGGTCCATTTTTTTTCCATGGATAATTTTCCTTCAACGATCATTTACTCATATTTCTGGAATCCACACATAGCCTTATGTCTACATTCTTCTTAATGATTGGTACCAAATTGGCTACCCCATAAAAGTATCTCAGTGGAACAATGATTTTCTTATCCAACACTTTCCATATTTCCTTCTCAACCATGGGTGGTAGAATGGGGTTGAACGTCCTTAGATTCTGCACAGAAGGATTAGATCCCTCCTTCAAGGTAAATCTATGTTGTATAATAGAAGTATCATATGTTCTCATATCCTCATAACTCCATGAAAATACATCTTTAAATTTATTAAATAATTAGACATACCTCTTTTTGCACGTGGTATCTAAATATTTAAAAAACTTCACTTTTTGAGAATTTTCTTCAGTGCCTAAGTTTTGTTCTTCGAAATTATTTGTAATTGAATAAAAAAATATTCTGGTGGAAATATCATTGTGAAATATTTGTTCCAAGGGGAGAAGTTCTTTTGATATGAAATTTTTCTTCAATTAAATCATTTTTTGGTACTTGATTTGGTTTGTGAAGCATCTTTCTTATCCTTGTGTTCCTATCTCTTGTCCTCCTTCCTCATCTTCGAACCTTTGATTTTCTTGATCAATGTTAATTTTCATGAATTCTTCTAAAAGGCTTAAGATTCTGGGCAATTTTTCATCGTCCTCGAATACTTGCCAATGTTTGATATTATATGAGACAGATCACCTATACCACATCTCTAATTCATGTTTCAATTTCAAATTTTTAGGTGGATTGAAGAAAATGGTAGTTGTATCCAATGCGTTGGTTTGCCTATTCTCATTTTTGTTGACAGATATGATATTAAATTCCTTGAAGAAATTTTCAACTATGTCCCATCCAAAATTTTGGTTGGACCGACTCCTAGGATTCTTAGTATTGTATACATTAATTATCTATAATAACACTAGTTCAGAATCTCTAAATGTTGTTATATTTTTAGCCCAAATTTTCCTTATTGTCTCCAAACCTAAAATCAATGCCTCGTATTCTACAACATTGTTGGTGGCATAAAGTTCCAATTTGAAAGAAATTTTTAATACTTTTTCCATGTGGAGGAATAAGAACTACTCTTGCCCCCGTCCCTTCCTCGGAGTATGCGCCATCAAAGGTTAACTTCGAAACTACGACTGGGTCTTGTATTGGATCTATCTAAACTGTACGTTCATTTACTTCAGAAATAATTTCTAGATCCATAAAAAGGTTGTAAAATCCCATGGACTCGTCCACTGTGTATACAAGTTGATTCTTTTAATTCTTGGCATTGCTAACCAAATATTGTAATTTTGAATCTCCATACAATCTCCTCTCTTGTTCCTCAAATTTTGGTATTGTTAGTACCCTATAATCTATAGTATCACAAGGTGACTGACTATTATTTTCAGATCTTGTATATTGAAAATAATATTCCATGGCTGTCATTTATTTCCAGAAAATAAAATCCTGACTATCAAAGAAATTCAAAGGAATCAATCTGCCTTTTTAGTTCAATTGAAAGAGGAAATTGTTGTTGATAAAGTGTGATGGTGAGAAAACTTCATTTCTTCCCTCATTCATTTCATCTACCCTCTTTTACCTTTCATTTTTCTAAACTCTAAAGTCCAACACTTCATTTCTTTCAAAACCCCTTTTTTAACTATTGAAATTCAATTTTTATAGTTAAAAAAGAGCAGCTCCACCCACCCACTAACAACCGTATCATATATCCCTTAAGACTTACCACTTATGTCATTTACCGCAGCTCCACCCCCCACATTAGGTCGTTTTGATATATATATATATCATGTGTCATATATATGTTATAAAACACACCTTACTGCCACAAACCTTCACATCACCTTCCATCAGTGCACATTTCAATTCATGAGGTTCAACCTTTAACTCCCGCTCCTCACAACATAACCTCAAACTTTGCGATTTGTGGTCCTGTGACATCACCTTCCATCAACACACATCACAATTCGCGAGGTTTATCCATTAACTCCCGCTCCTCGTAGCAAAACCTCAAACTTTTCGATTTGTGGTCCCGCCACAACACCTTTCGCCAGCTCCCATCACACTTCCCAGGTTTAGCACTTACCTCATTTCCCCGATCCCAAACCCTTCAATGTGCGATAAGCCTAAACCATGTAATGTGCGACAAGCCTTAAATGTTGCAGTGTAAGATAAACTTTGTGATTTGTGATTTGGGTGGGACCCAATCACATATCGCACTTCACAATCTCAGGAGGACAAGCACCAGGTATATGTTACAAACTCCGACATGTGATTTGCAATATTGACAGGGATGCGATGAAGTTCAAAACTAAATCCTAAAGGACTTCATGTCTGGGCGTATGAGTTTTGTGCGTTATTTTATGAAGAAAGAGTTAACACGACAAAAGGACCGAGGTAGGACCTGAAAAGGAGCAAAAGGAAGAGTAATTTTGAACATCATAGTAGTAAAGAGATAGAAATAAAAGGTCGAGTAGGGCAAAGGTGTTATAACAACATGAACAGAAAAGGTAGTAAACGCAGCCAACATAGCCCATTAGGGGAATTTTGAGGTCTAAAATGGGTCTCCTAAGAAAAATGTACAACAAAAATAAACTTTATAAGAACCAATAGGATTCAATATGATGATGTCAACCATGGGGGATGATTCACCATTTTTTAAGTAAAAGGGTAAAAAGATTAAAAAATAATAAAATAATAAAAATATTTTTTCAACTCATATTTTCAAGTTATCTCCCAAAGTTTTTACTCAAATTTCGAGTGGGAGTACTCGTTGGATGCAAAAATTAATTCCGCATCCAAGGAGTACCCATGTTGCATACTTTTGAGAGACCTTGCTACGTGAAAAATGAGAAATACATGAAAAAACGTGATTGCAATCATGTTTTTCCTATATTTATCATTTTTCATGTAGCAAGATGCATCAAAAGTATGCAACATGGGTACTCCTTGGATAAGGAATTAAATTTTTCATCCAACGAGTAATCCCGCTCGAAATTTGAGTAAAACATTTGGGAGATAAGTTGAAAATACAAGTTGAAAAAGTATTTTTTTCCTTTTTCCCTCTAAAATTTGATAATGTCATCAAATCTTATTTTATTATTTACACTATTATTATATAATTTCCTTAGGAGGCCCATTTTAGACCTCAAAATTCCCCTAATGATCATACATTCTGAATCAACCAGCGCAGCACTAGATTTGATTATCCAACAACCATTTTCTGAAGAAACAGGGCCATATGTTGGGTTTATTTTATCGTAGCCTCTTCGTGATCCCAAGAGGCAATTCTTCCTTATTTTGTAATCAATAACCAACTGCTAAAGCCACTGTTATGGCCAAACTTATCTTATCACCGTCTTCATGGTTCCACTTTTCAAAGTTTAGCTTGAATGTAATTAATGACTATCATTGAAACACACAGAGTAACCGACTAAAGTTTGAGATAAATATTGTATGCATTAGAATTATCAAGGGAGAGCCTGAAAGGGGAAAACCATTGTAAAAGGCTCATCTAGTTGTAGGCACTCTTTTTGGATGAATGAAAGGAAACTGTTGTTTCCATATTCTTGTGTTATGATCTGTGGTGAAGTGATTATTTTCCTATAATTTGTCATCCTCTAGTTTCACATACTATTTTCTTTATTTACTGTGGATAAGAAATTTTTGAGTAGGATTTACCATGGGGTACCCTGCTCAGTCTTGAAGAAGTAATTTATGTTTTCCTCTGAGATTTTAATGCAGAATTTAGATAGGGTCTGCTTTGCATTCACATTGATCCTTAATATCTCCTTCCTTCCTTTTCACAAGCTGTAAATATCCATTGACATGGCTAGCTTGTCTAGTCTCTCATGATCTCAGATATTCCTCCATTCGAATCTGTTTACACCTTTTTAACTCCATAGCCCAATGGCCCTCTTCTCCTGTCTCAACAATAAATTTTCAAGCAAACCCTTATGCACTAATAGCTAGCCTAAAATGTCAACTCAAACAAAGCTATATCTAATATATAGATCCCTCTCTCGGTCTAGGATGGCTAGATCCTAGGCCCGAAGTGGTTTTCATGTGTAAATTTTTTTATGCTTGACACAACTTTATTTTTCCTTCAATATCAGACATCAATCACATAAAAAATAAAGTAAAATGTTGATAGAACATACCAGTAGATCGACAGAAGACAAGCCAGAAATATATAAGTGTGTTGGTGCCTTACGGCGATCAACGGGATGCTTCAACCAACAAAGTCTCAATATGGTCAGCCAACCAAAAATGTCACACAACCCTCTAGGACAGCCAAACGATCAACTCAAAAGTCAACAAAAAAAGTAAACAGTCAACACAAAAAACAGTAGTAGCTAGGTCAACACTGAAAACTAAAAGTCAATGTTTTTCCTCGGGAATAGTGCCAGAAAATGTAGATTAGGAAAATAAAAATGTTGGGAGAGTTTCAGGTCAATTTGACCTTGCATTGACCAAAGTCAATGCTGGTCAAATTTTGCTACATAAACCTTAGACTAAAATCAGAAATGTGTTGCTGCTGGAAATTTCCCACGTGTGGAGAGAAGATCCACCAAGGTCATTGAACCAATCAAATGAGTAGAGAGAAATGTGTGAGGATGAGATGAGTGAAAATGTCCTCCAATGTTGACCAATATATATCCATCAGTGAGGGTGTGTGACACAACTGCTGGGGCACAAAACCCTAAGGCCAACCTACACATATCTTGAATAAATTCAAAATAAATGTTCTGCTCATTGGATCAAGATGATCTTTTGATTGATCTTGCACCTATCGGAAAGAGGAACCCAATAAAAATATTGGTATCTTCATCTAAGCATCACAACATGGAGTTTGGACCTAATTGTCCAAAATTAACAGTCCCTCTCATCTAGGGAGAACTCCATCCACCTGTGCAATCCAAACATCATGCATCATCCCACCGTAACTTGCTTTGCTGGCTTCTTTATATCAGAAAAAAAGTGGGTCAGTCACAAATACATCATTCTTGGCTGACAGATTCAGCCCAGAGGTATAAAACCTTTATAGGACTCACAAAGAGTCTCATACCAACCCGAAGTTGGTTTATCTGACCTGAAGTCAGTAGGAGGTCCGAAACCTCACTAGACTTGACCCCAGATAAAGTGGTTGGACCATGCCATCTTAGATATAGAGTACAAAAATCTTTGATGCATCCATCAGTCTTTGCTACTAGTGTCTAACTTTTCCCACCTCACTCACCAAATGAGAGGTACTTCCCATGAGCCCTAAACTCAATGGGTAGGATGCATACGGGGCACAGATAATGAGAGGTGAACCAAATCAATCATCACAACAGTGGGGCATAAGCACACCAACAAGGTTCGGCAAGCCTAGCCCTATGGTTTCCTATAGCTTCGAGAAGCTATCTCCAAAGCCCCCCAGAGCTCTCAGAGCTAATCGTCCAACATGACCCTTAGCATAGGGTCATTCCACGATACCAAGACTCTCACGACAAGATAGGAATTTGACCTTCCCCAGGGGCTTTGTGAGAATATCCATGACCTAGTCATTAGTTCCTATATGATCGAGCCTTACGGTGCCTCGCTATACCATATCCCAGATAAATTGGTACCAGCCATCAACATGCTTGGATCGATCATGGAACCCGGGATCTATGAAAAATGAATCCCCCTCTGGTTATCACAAAGGATAATGGTGGCATCTAGCACATGCTCGAACAACTCACTGAAGAGCTTTTGCAACTAAGTGACTTCACAATAGGCCATACATGTTGCAATGTACTCAGCCTCAACGGTGCTCAAGGCTACAGACTTCAGTTTCCTGCCTAAAGCATATCTACATGTGAAGCAACATCCATATGTGCTTGTGTGATCCACCATATTACCAACCCAATCGGCATCAGTATATCCATGGAGTGTCATGCTCCCAACAGTGTATCTCAACACATGGTCTATCGTGCCCCAGAGATATATCAAGGGTTCATGGCACCAACCCAATGAATAATGAGGCTCAACCATATGTTGACTCAAAGTGTTCCCTACAAAACATATGTCCAGACGGGTGTTCACTAAGAACATTAGGGAACCTACAAGTTGACGATACTTAGTAGGATTTTCTAACACAGGCCTAGCAGCGCTGCCACTCAAATTATTAAAGAGCTTCATCAGTGTCGACACGGACTTTCAGTCCACCTTACCAAATCTTTCTAGAAGCTTCACAATGTATTTTCCTTGAGAAAGGAAAATCTCACCAGGTCTCTTCCAGACCTCCAGGCCTAGGAAGTAATGCATTAGTCCTAGGTCCTTCATCTCGAACTTAGTACTGATCTCCCTCTTGCACTAATGAATGAGAGGGTCAACACCTGTCAGGAAGAGGTCATCCACATACAACACCAGAATAAGAGGATTTTTCTCTATCAACCTTGAAGTAAGGTTTGGATCAGCATAACTATGGGTGAAGTTGATCTTCATCAGGTAGCTATCTATCCTCTTGTACCAAGCTCTGGATGCTTGCTTCAACCCATAGAGGGATTTCTTCAACCTGTAGACATGGGTGTCCCAATCCTGGACTTTGAACCCCAAAGGTTGCTCCACATACACCTCTTCCTTTATCGCACCATACAAAAATGTGGTCTTCACATCCATCTGATGAAGACTCCATCCTTGCGTAGAAACAGGGGATATGATAGATTGGATGGTGGTATATCGGGCCATAGGTGCAAATATATCATCATAGTATATGCCTTCTTTTTTAGAGAAGCCACGAGCAATAAATATTTCCTTGAACTTTTTAGTACTTCCATCAGATCCATGCTTGATCTTGTAGAGCCATTTCAAGGTGACAATTTCTTTATCGTCCAGTCTTGGAACCACATCCCAGACATCATTATTCATTATGGACTCATACTCTTCATGCATAGCATCCTTCCAGACTTGATGCGTTACGACTTCCTCAAAATATCCAGGCTCAGATTGTACAATAGTAATCATGGCTGCTAGATACCCTTGGTATCTATTCGGCTTCTTGATTTCACAGAATGTCCCCCTTGGGGCTATATGTCCCTCGAAATCCTCGAGAGTGTCCCTGAGACATGATGGTATCTTCCCTATCGGAGGAGGTGGGTCAATCAGGTCCATCGGTCTTTCAGCATCGGGCATCGTCTCATCCTTTAGTTCTTCTTGATTTCTAGGCCTTGCTTCATGATCTTCCTTAGATCTCGGAAGATTTACTACTTTCCTCACGGAAACATCTTCATCAAAGGTGACATCATGGTATATCTCCACTTCCCTTTGACCAGGCACATAGACTCTATAGGTCTTCAAAGTTTCACTGTAGCCCACAAACATTGTGGTCTCCCTCTTGATTCCAGATTCTCTGCAAAAGTTCTTGAACTCGTTTGTCTCAAAATTAGTGCCATTATTGGTCCTCAATACCTTGATCTTCTTCCCTATCAGATTTTCCACCAAGGCTTTGAAGGTACGAAACCACATGAAAGCCTCATCCTTCTTCTTCAATAAGTATACCCAGGTTTTTCGAGAGAAGTCATCTATTTATGTCATATAATAGGAACATCCTCCCAAGAATGTCACAGGAAGCATCCTAGATAGATCATAATGTACTAATTGCAAGACATCAGATGTCTTTGTGACACTTGAGGGAAAAGGTCCCCTTGTATGCTTTCCTTCAGCACAACCCTCACATACACCTTCATTATTATTTGAAAACTCGGGCATCCTTGTCACGACCTTCCTTGCTTTGGGAATGGCCTTGTAGTGAAGGTGTCCAAACCTTTGGTGCCATAGTTCTATCTGTCGAATAGTATCACACGTCATCGCCCCCAGTAGACTTCCTCCAACCTGGTAGAGTGTATCAAATCTAAACCCAATCATGATAGCTTCGTTGAAGCTCTTCTTCCAAATGTGCACCTTCCCATTAATGAATGCCACATTGAAACCTTTGTCTTCCATGGCCGATATAGACACAAGGTTCTTCTTCAAATTAGGTACATAGAGTACATCCTGCAAGCGGAGGACTTGACCTTGAGATAAGTGGAGAGCCACAGTCCCTGTCCCTTTTAAGAGATATGTGGCATTATCTCCAAGGATAATTTCCAGATTAGTATCCTTCTCAATCATAAAGGAAAGTGCTTCCTTGAACCCAATGATGTGCCTTGAGGCACCACTATCTATCAACCATACATCCATAGTGTTGGGTGGAGATGCAACAGAGAAGGAAGATACAAGAATAAATTTATTTCTTTTATCAACAACATTTGATTCTTCATACCTGGAATTTCTTGACCTTTTGAAGGGTTGACCATTTCCACTGGAGGGAGCCTTCCTCTTTCCCTTAAACCTGTTGTTCCTTTGATTTCCATTCCTTCGGTTGTTGTTGTTGTCATCATCATCGGGAGAATCCTTCTTGAAAGGGCATTCTCTAGCATAGTGACTTGGCCTATGACAAGTGTAACACTTGCCTTTCTTTCCTTGGGCCCCTACTCTTCCTTTGTTCCTTGGACCACCAAAGTTCTTCTTTCTAGAATGAGCAGCGAAGGTAACATTTCCTTCATTTCATATTCCTTATTTCTTGTATCTTTTTGTATGCATCTCGATAGTACTTCCTCAAAGTTAGGTATCACATTGTTATTGAGAATGGTAGTTTTGAACACATTCCATTAGGATGAGAGCCCTCCAAGTGCGGTGAGTACCATTTCTCGATTAGTTATTGTCTCCCCAATAGCTAGCAGATTGTTCCTGATCTTAGTCAGCTTCAGAAAATATGATTTAACAGACTCATCCCAGCCTTTCTTCAGATTCTTCAATTGATTCTTGAAGAATATGACTTGATTCGCATTGTTGGCCTTGAACATGTGGACCAACTTATCATACATCTCTTTGGATGTGCCCAACTCAAATATGCAGGCAACCATACTCTTATGAATTGAGTCCCTGATCATCAGCTTTGCTTTGATCTCCCCCTTCTTATACTTTGTTTTGGCAGCAACAGTAGCAGTGGATGGAGGCTCTTGGATTTTACCCTGCACATAGTCCATGACATCTCAGTCTTCCAAGTTAAGATCCAATGTCATCTTCCAAGCATGGAAGTCATCCTTCCCAGTCAATTTGTCATCAGCCTTAAAGCCATTGTAGTTTGAGGAACCCATCCTCTTCTTCGGTGATTGCTACAAATTAGGGATTTTTCTTCACCTCAGATCTGAAACCATGTAAATTTTTGTAGATTTTTTATGCTTGATGCAAATTTACTTTCCTTCAATATTAGACAACAATCACATAAATAGTAAAGTAAAATGTTGATAGAACATACCAGTAGATCGACAGAAGACGAACCAAAAATATATAAGTGTTTTGGTGCGTTATGGCGGTCAACAAGATTCTTCAACCAGCAAAGTCTCAATATGTTTAGCCAACCAACAATGTCACACAACCCTCTAGGACAGCAAAACGGTCAACTCAAAAGTCAACCAAAAAAGTTAATGGTCAACACAAATAGCAGTAGTAGCTAGGTCAATGCTGAAAATTCAAATTCAACGTTTTTCCTCGGGAGTAGTGCCAGAAAATGCGGATTAGGAAAATCAAAATTTTGGGAGAGTTTCGGGTTGATTTGACCTTGCGTTGACCAAAGTCAACGCTGATCAAATTTTACTGCAAAAACCCTAGACCGAAATCAGAAATGTGTTGCTATTAGAAATTTCCCATGTGTGGAGATAAGAGCCACCAAGGTCATTGAACCAATCATATGAGGAGAGATAAATGTATGAGGATGAGATGAGTGAAAATTTCCTCCAACGTTGACCAATATATATCCATCAGTGAGGGTGTGTGACACAACTACTAGGGCACAAAACCTTAAGGCTGACCTGCACATATCTTGAAAAAATTCAAAATAAATGTTCTGCTCATCGAATCAAGATGATATTTAGATCAATCTTGCACCTCTTCGAAAGAGGAACCCAATAAAAATATTGGTATCTTCATCTGAGCATAACAACACGGAGTTTGGATCTAGTTGTCCAAAATTAACATGATGTTACCTCTGAAGTTTTGTTTTCGGCCTCGAAATTACAGAGTGATAACATAATGGCGACCATATTGGGGACAGATGGAATTTATTTTCCTTAGAAAATTACATCAAAGTTCAGATCTAATTACTGATGGTGGACAATGATCAGACACAAGAAGGCTGAATTATTCACATGGATACTCCATGATTCAAAGAACCCAGCTTTTGAGCATTCATAGCGACTCCACAACATACTGACCAGATTTTCTGCTCAACAAGATGACAAGGTTTGTGGTAGATATTTTATCTCGTGAAGTTTTAAATGCATTCAAGAATCAATTATCAAAAATTCAGCTTGATGGATATTTTCTAGAGGTTGTCTTTCTTATTTTGAAATCAAGCAAATTTGGTCCTGAAGCTAAAACATGTTTTCTGGAGGTAGTTGTTGAACGATACGAAAATGGAATTGAACTTTTGAATTCTCAAATTCAGTGATATAATTTCTGAGATCCTAAAGAATTCTTAGAAAATCTTCCTCCTCTAAAGCAAGATGAAATTGTACTACCTTTTGACTTACATATTGAGGATGATTATGCTTTCGAGTACCAAACTGAAGATGTGGTTTCAAGGTTTAAAATTGAGGATATAACTAATCAGCTTGTCATTGAAGGCCTAGAAGAAAATATCATACATCATTCTTTTATTGATCCTATAGCAGATTATATGGAGGTTCTTTTTAGCTCAAGTTTTCAAACATGTAGTCTCTATAAGGATCAAATACATCAGCAGTTTCCATTACATATTACAGCTTTGATTATGTGGACACATAATCAAGTTAAACTCCTGATTTTCCTGACAAGCAGTCAAGTTTTCCATCTGTTTCTGTTGCTACTTGACTGGCTCCACTGGCATTATTGCATCATTTAGAACAACAGTAATTTTAGTAGGGTAGGTTAGGTAGCAGTGTGCAAATAAGCTCAGTAATTTGAGCATCTTTCCAGTTTTAGTTTTAGTTTTCTTTTCAGTTTTTCAGTTCGAGTGTGTTCCAGACTTCAGTTTGTAGAGAGTGTTGATGTCATCTTGAATATTTTCAGCCACATAGGTTGTAACTGATTATGTTGCAGAATTGGGACCACCCCAATGGATGAGGCCACTAATATACAGTGTTCTTGACACCTCCTGAAGGAGCTGCCATCCCCATCTGAAGCCTCTGTTAGTACCCTATAATCTATAGTATCATAAGGTGACTGACTATTCTTTTCAGATCTTGTATATTGAAAATAATATTCCATGGCTATCATTTATTTCCAGAAAAGAAAATCCCGACTGTCAAAGAACTTCAAAGGAATCAATATGCCTTTTCAGTTCAATTGAAAGAGGAAAGTGTTGTTGATAAAGTGTGATGGTGACAAAACTTCATTTCTGCCCTCATTCATTTCATCTACCCTATTTTACCTTTCATTTTTTCGAACTCTAAAGTACAACACTTCATTTTTTTCAAAACCCCCCTTTTAACTATTGAAATTCAAGTTTTATAGTTAAAAAGGAGCAGCTCCACCCACCCACTAACAACTGTATCAAATATCCCTTAAGACTTACCACTTATGTCATTTACCGCAGCTCTGCCCCCCACATTAGGCTGTTTTGATATATATATATATATATATATATATATATATATATATATATATATATATATATATATATCATGTGTCATATATATGCTATAAACCACACCTTAACATTGTAAACCTTTATCAAAACACCTTTCGTCAACCCACATCACAATTCGCGAGGTCACAACACTTCATTTCTTTCAAAACCCCCTTTTTAACTATTGAAATTCAAGTTTTATAGTTAAAAAAGAGTAGCTCCACCAACCCACTAACAACTGTATCAAATATCCCTTAAGACTTACCACTTATGTCATTCACCGCAGCTCTGCCCCCCACATTAGGTCGTTTTGATATATATATATATATATATATATATATATATATATATATATATATATATATATCATGTGTCATATATATGTTATAAACCACACCTTAACGCTGTAAACCTTTATCAAAACACCTTTCGTCAACCCACATCACAATTCGCGAGGTTCAGGCTTTAACTCCCGCTTCTCGTAGCAAAATTTCAAAATGTGCGATATGCAGTCTTGCCACATCATCTTCCATCAGCGCCCATTGCACTTCACAGGTTTAGCACTTACCTCATTTCCCTGATCCCAAACCTTGCAATGTGTGATAAGCCTTAAATGTTGCGGTGTGTGATAAACTTTGCGATTTGTGATATGGGTGGGACCCAATCGCATATCGCACCTCACAAGATCATGAGGACAAGCGCTAGGCATATGTTACAAATGCTGACGTGCAATTTTTGATATTGATGGGGATGTGATGAAGTTCAAAACTAAATCCTAAAGGACTTCACGTTTGGGTGTATGAGGTTTGAGCGTTGTTTTATGAAGAAAGAGTTAACACGACAGAAGGACACGGGTAGGACCCAACAAGGATAAAAAGTAATAGTAATGTTGAACGTCGTGGTAGTAAGGAGATAGATGGAAAAGGTCGAGTCGGGCAGAGGCGTTATAATAGAAAGAATGGAAAAGGAAGTAAATGACCAGCATGGCCATCAAACCTGCTGAATCAGCTAGTGCAGCACCAGATTTGATTATCCAGCAATCGTTTTATGAAGAAAAAAGGCCAAATGGTAGGTTTATTTTATCTTATCCTCTTCGTGATCCCAAGAGGTAATTTCTTCCTTATTCTGTAATCAATAACCGGCTGCTAAAGCCACTGTTATGGCTAGGCTTGTCTTATCACCGCTTGAATGGTTCCACTTGTCAAAGTTTAGCCTGAATGTAATTAATGACTGTCATTGTAACACACAAAGTAACCGACTAAAGTTTGAGATAAATACTATGTTGAGATTCAACAAGATGATGAGCTTAGTGTAAAGAGTCGCCTTCACTAAGTGGGCCCACAGGCTATTTTTGGCGCAAGTCTATTTTTAGACATGATGATCATATTTCAGAAGTTGCAGGATGCTATTTGTGGATGGTTGATCAAGTTGGAAAAATAGATGAAATTCTATTTTTATAATATTGGGCGAAGTCTATTTATAGATCGTTGATCTAAAAATAGATGCATGTCAATTATTATTAGCTCTTAATAATAATCGGACACTAAACAACAACTTATTCTCTTGGAGCACTTCAGGTCAGTGCACAGATGTGGTACATCAGTGGACTGAGGGAATTACACAATTCCCAAGGCTTTACTGGAGCTAATGCATGGAGGACTCAGTTATAACTCAAGTGGTAGAGTTATGACATAGTTGGAAGAAGTAGTTATGGAGTTGTATTTAGTTTAACTCAGTTAGAATCAGTTGAGCTAGTTGTATCTAGTCTAACTGGATGATACACTAGTGAGAGTGGAGTGAATTAATTAGTTAATTAATTCATAAATAATAACTCATTAATCAACTGAACAATACAGTAGTTAACTACAGTGCATGGCAGTTTCAGTGGAGACCCAGTGCAGAGGTAGGTGAAAGGGCAAGATGGACTATCTGTTCTGACTATAGTGATGCATTGATTGCATCACACACACATTGGAGTTTCCAATGAGGATTGCGCAGTCAAGGCAAGAGTAATTCGTATTCATTTAGAGCTATTCTTCAGCAGGGATTGCGTAGTGGAGGCAGGCTAGCAGGAGGCAAAGATCGATGCATGGATTTGCACGACTGGTCCTAATTAGTGTATAACGATTGCACTGTACTGAGAGCTTGATAAGCTTTGTATGAGGATTTTCAAATGATTCCATGATACATAATATATAATTGGGGTTTTCAGATTTAGGCTTTCCCAGTTAAAAACTGTGTTATGTGTGATTGATTATTTTTGTTTATGCTTCACATGTGTGTGCAATTAATTGTTTCCGCAAAAGATTAACAAGTGGAATTGATTCAATATTTTGCATAAAGTTAAATAGTGTTAGATCAGGTGAATAAAGGACATATGCATGCTTATTTCATATAATTTCTACATACTGTATGCATTAGTAGTATCGAGGGAGAGCCCGGAAGTGGAAAACCATTGTAAAAGGCTCATCTGGTTGTAAGCACTCTTTTTGGATGAATGAAAGGACACTGTTGGTTCTAGATTCTTGTGTTATGATATGTGGTGAAGTGCTTATTTTCCTGTAATTTTTCATCCTCTAGTTTTACATACTCTTTCTTTCTTACCATGGGGTGCCCTGCTCAGTCTCGAAGCAATAATTTTTGTTTTCCTCTAAGATTTGAATGTAGAATTCAGATAGGGTCTGCTTTGCATTCACATTGATCCTTAATATCTCCTCCCTTCAATTTCACAAGTTTTAAAAATCCATTGACATGGTTAGCTTTCCTAGTCTCACATGATCTCAGTTATTCATCCATTCGAATCTATTTACACCTATTTGACTCCTTAGCCCAATGGCCCTCTTCTGCTATCTCAACCATAGATTTTCAAACAAACCCCTATGCACTAATAGCTAGCCTAAAATTCCAACTCAAACAAATCTATATCTAATAGAGAGATCCCTCTCTGGGTCTAGGAGGGCTAGATTCTGCTCTGCATTCACATTGATCCTTAGTCTCTCCTCCCTTCCATTTCACAAGCTGTAAAGATCCATTGACATGGATAGATTTCCTGGTCTCACATGATCTCAGTTATTCATCCATTCGAATCTGTTTACACCTGTTTGACTCCATAGCCCAATGGCCCTCTTCTAATGTCTCAACCATAATTTTTCAAACAAACCCCTATGCACTAATAGCTAGCCTAAATTGGAAAATTAAACAAAGCTATTTCTAATAGAGAGATCCCTCTCTAGGTCTAGGTGAGCTAGATCATAGGCCCGAAGTAGTTTTGATGTTACCTTTGCAGTTTTTTTTTCATCCTCGAAATTATGGAGTGATAATAGTTATGGTGGCATAAGATAAGTCCATTTTCAAAGTACCTCCTAGTTCTCCCACCCAAGATCTAGACAATAACATACCACAGCTATTTGGGATATCAACGGCCAAAATGTCCATAACGATACTCTTTGTGGGAATTTGAGTGATGGATATGACAAGATATTTGATAATGCCTAGACAATTCACTCTATTGGAATCGAAATAATAAAGGTCATGCTACAATTTAGTAAATTTGAGACCAAAATCTAACATGACTGAATTTTCGATAAGGTTATGAGATGCACTTGTGTCAAGCATTCAATTTGAAATATTTTATCATGTATTTATGTAATGTGGAAAGAGGGGATATTTTCTTCTTGTTCTTCTACATGTGGTCCATGGATCATTCTTGGGAGATATTTTTTTATATTGAGGTTGTCATTGTGTGACGGTGGCACAATGGAGTTGATGAATTTTTGGATATGAGATTTGTAAATTGGGTTTTGGGCTAACTTATATAGTGGGATTGAGACTTTTAATTTGTTAAATTCTTGTTCAAGGTTTAAAATTCAAGTTGAAATATTTTCATTTTGTTTGGACAATTTTGACTGTGAACTTTGTAGCACACATTGTTGTGATTTTTGGGTTGCATTATTTGAGTAAGTTGGTTTCCTTTGGTATGAGGTTTCATGTGGGTTCCTCATTCGATTATAAGGTTGATGATTGGATGGGTGATTTGGATAGGGATCCACCTAGGAAAATGATGCTTTGGCCTGACCCCCTAGTCTTGCTGGCCATCATGGTCTCGGATGCAAGTCACATTTCCTTTACAGTTCTGCCACTATTACATCTGTGATCTCTTGATATTGTGTGGAAGATACTCCCCATCCATATTTCATATCATAAGCCTCTTGCAATGATAAATAATTTGTATAATCATATTCTATTAGGTGGAAAGTTGGACTCTGGTGATCTACCCAGTTGATGTCTTCTTCTTTATTAGGATCATCTTATGATTCATATGTTTGGACATTCAACTCCCTCCTTAATGGGGATTGAAATGCCTCTAAATTAAATTCATGTTGATGGGTTTTTGAGTGGAGTTTCTTCTTAGTCCTTCTATCTCGAGATAGGCTACCTTTTTCGATATATTCCTTATAATTATTGTCATTTCTTCCATTTTTTCCTCATATCTACATTTACTTTGATTGATTTGGTTCATATTGGACCTTATTTTTACTTATTCTTTCTATTTCTCACCATCGTCTCTTTCTCTATATATTTCTCCCATTCTTCCTTCTCAATCCTTTTCAACTTTCCAGATGCCACTAAATTTCCTTAAATAACGGAAAAATTAGATTGCATGGGCGCTAATGTGGTTGGCCTTAACTCTCTCAATAAGATAAAAAAAGATGGGCTAAAATGTTGTTGTGTAGTTCACCATGGCTAAAAATGGAGTAGGATTTATCTCATTTGAGATCTTGTTATATACTTTGTTGAATCTCTTGGTTAACTCTCCCACATTCTTAGATAACGTTTTCTTTAACCGGTAGAATTTTGTAAGGTAATATTGGAAATCCTTCTTTTCTCCCCATTGATGGTGAAAAATGATGGGAATCTCCTTTTTTATAAAACCCTACATTTTTCCTTGAAGCTCTGTATCTCCTTTAGAATTGATCTGACCTTGTTATCTACTATTGTCACCATGTTTTTCTCCTTCTTCATATGGTTTTCACTTACCACTTCCCTAACTCTATTAATATCCAATTTTGTGATATCTTCTTTAGACATGTGATTGAGGAAATCTATTATTACTTCAGCTTTGGTGGGGAAGTATCCAATATTATTATTTATTGCATTCATTTATGTGTTATCCATTTTGACAATATCTATCTTCTCTTGAAGTTTATCCATGTGGTCCCAATTATTGTCCACCACCTTTATTATTATATCCCAGATTATTACTTTTGTAGATTTGAATGAGGATTTACCTGGGTGTTTCCTTTTCAACACATATAGCTCTAATTCAAGTTGTTAGTAATCCTCTTTCCTTTGGTATAGTTCCATTTTTGTACTTTCCAATTATTATTCTTTCTTCTATAATTATTCCTTTTGATGAGAGAGTAGAATTTGCAACTTATTAGCATCATCCAACACCACCATTGATTCAACTTATCCTGCTATGGTATTAGAAGTTTTTTGGGACTGAGATGTCACACCTAACCTTTCTTTCATTCCTTGAACTTGTTCCTACAATAACAAAATTTGATATTTGTACTCTTTATTCTTAGTTCTTATATCATAGATATTTTCCTTTAGCTCTTGATTTTCATTTTCTTCCTCCACTATCTGATCAATTTACATAGGATTCACATCTAGGATCTTCAATTGATTTTTTAGAGAGTTATCTACCTTTCCCTATCATCCAACATGATTTTGAATTATTTGAAGTCACAAGGGTGTGTAGCTAGATGAGAGATATTATCCACCATATCATTTATCTTGGTATTTTTGTATATACACAAAATTTTCTCATACTTCAATTGATCGTTTTCCATATTGTACATCCCTTGTAGTTTTCTTGTTGTGGCATTGGTACCATGCATCTACCTATGCATCTGTGTGTAACCTACATCTCCAGTTAAATAAGATATTTGAATGGAATGTGGTCGAATAATAGGGACATTTGGTGTACCTCATAATCCTCCATGGACTTGACTATATCTACTTTAGACTACAAAATTGCAAGTTTTAAAATCTTCTTCTCATGATCCAAAGCACTTTTTACTTGCATTCTAGGGATTGGTTGATTATCAGCTATTATTAGATCCCTTTTTATCTCCTTGGCTTATTGATTAACCATTTCTTGAAATTGTTCCATGATTGGCATTTTTCTAGGCTTGGAGATGTCACCTAACTCAATTTCCTTAGACGTTGACATAGTGGAGGTCATGTGCTCAATAATGAAAGTTTTTTTTTTCCTAGATTTCCAGTTGGATATTATACAACACCAAAGCGTTGGGTTCTATATCGTCATCATATTCATCATCTCCCTCTAATTTTATTTTGGCCCTCTTGGAGCTATAATTCTCTCCTTGGTTTATATCCATGGGCTATGATGTGATTCTTTTCCTTCCCAAGTGGGAGCATGTAGAATGGCCTTGACCTCCTCCCATGGGTATTTATTTACACATTATTCCACTATGGTGTTGGAGTCATACTTGTGTCCTTATTTTTCCTTATCCTTTCTCCTTTCATATACTGTATTGTGATGATCATATTTCCACACACCTTATTATGGGAAATCAAAGCTTTTCAAGATATTCACCACTATATTCAAGACACTCCTTGTATTAACCACAAATGGTCCCACCTCATGAGGGGGGTTGAATGTTACAACTAATTTTCTAGAAGTGAAGTTTAAGTTGTCATTAATGAATGTGTCTTATATTTTCCAATGTTGGAATCAAAATCTCAAGGAGTTTTTGCTCCATGATATAGTGTCAGTTATATAACCAGATAGACATAAGCACAACTAAGAATATATACAAGATCTCTGATCCCATATGATTTGCAAGCAGCATGCAATTGGATCTATGAGATAAGTACCTTGCCTCCTCATAAATTAGGGATTGACCTTGATTTCGAAGCAGAATTCTTGCTCTCCACATGAGTGATCTACTCGATCTGCTTCCGATCTCAATACTTGCACACAATAAAAAACATACAAGGACAACAAAGGACCTTCCTCGGAAGGTTATTATATAAGCAAAGATATAATGATAAATCAATAACGTAAACTAAAACATGATCATATGAGGGAGAGAACATAAATATTCATTAATATCAATAACATGATACAACACTTCTATAAACCCGATCCAACATCTCCTCTCTATGTTCCGGAAGAGTATCCCCACTAGATTTGATGCATGAGTATGAATATCACTCACATATAAAATAAGACCTCACGATCTCTCAAAGTTATGGCAATATAGCAATAAAGAATCAAGATCTTAGCGTGACAACAATATGGCTCTCTAGGCTCTCCAAACTAGCCTGACCCTCTCAAACGATCTATTAGGATGATGAGAAGTTAGAGAAACTTCTAATGAATGAGTCCTACACAACTCGAATCAACGAGTAATCGAGGTAATCTCCTAAGGACTGAGACATTTAGGAAATTTTCCTTGACCGCAGACTCAAAACGGAGGAATGAGGGCCCTAACCATGGGCATAAAAGGTCCCAGTTGCAGTTGAATTCCCTTAACTACTGGCATAAGAGGTATTGGTTGTGGTTAAGGGTAAAACTGACAAAACAATTCACCTCATGTCAAGAAAAATGTAATTGATCATGAGAGCTAATGGTCAGTGATGTAGGGGTAGTAAAATAGGCTAATGACAGATTCCCCCTAATGTATGAGGTTAGAATGAGAAGCTGTTGGATGAAATACATTACACGAAAATCAGAGGTCGAAGTGGAAATGGGGAAACAGAGCCAAGAACGCAAATCAAACAATACTGAAGTTGAAATCTCATTTGTGTTGATAACATCCCCGAGGTAGGCATACCCATGCTCAGTCATAAGAAAATACTGAACATGGGTGCCAAAGATACATTGAAAATCAATGATATAAAGGAATAGACCATGGCCACTCTATACATACACAGTGGATCCATGTGACTCAGTCAAAATATCATAGCCACTAAGGAAGAAAATCATGGATCTATGCCATAGTATACATCAATAGGACTATGGACACATGACAGACAAAGTAGTGTCCCATATAGCCCTCGAAGTACAAAAATGATACATAACTCCAATGTAGCTTGGGGAGGATGCCATATAAGAGTGAGATGTCCCTAACCTAGGGTCTTTGACATAACCCCAATGGTACAAATCTACACATGGAAATAAATGAGCTAAAGTTGAGAAATGATAGACACTTCCTGATTACCAGCCAATTAGGTAAACCTGTAACAAACACGAGGGAATCCATCAATGAGGAAAATGGACCCCAAAGTACCTAGTACAGCCCACTAATTATGAATAAATGATTTGATGTAAAACACTATTGAACTCGACCAATTAGGAGCCATTGATGTAAACCCATTGTCAATCGCGAGGAAGTATGCCACTAAGGTCTTCAAGCTCCTAGATACTATCAGTTCTTAGATAAAGCTTCTGGATAATGAGGTGAAGTAGACCAGAGAATATCTGTCAAAGGAGGGCCTTCATGTATTCCCCATGAAGCGATGAAGTACAACTGACATAGTGATGGTCGACTCAAAAAGGTCAATGGGCTACAGTAGATGGCTGAAACAAGTTTAAACTTCCCTTGAACAAATAATGACATGACACAAGAGTGACTCAGAAACATGACTAAATGAGCACCATGTGATATCATGCAATGACATAGGAAGCATCGAGGCACGCTCCATATGACCGGAAGAGAAACCAACCAGAGGAGTAAAGAGACTGATATGGATGGTATGGCTCCTAGGAAAGATAAAACCAACTATAAGAGAACGAGATAGACATGTGCCATGTTCAAGGGTGATTAAATGAACACTTCCAATGGATGAAAAATGAAGACAAATTTTCCCTCCCTTCTCTTTTTATAAGTTACTTTTTCATAAATTTGTCCCCCAAGCCCAAAAAAGAGATAAAAATATACAAGGGAGAACCTCCTATCCAAAGTAGAATAAGCTATTCCTTTTTCGTAACTAGTCTATCCCGTTCTGGAAAATGATTAAACTTATGCTAGGTGATGACACTTTAGGTACTTTAATGAGCATGAAGTAGACAAGTTCACTCGGAAATCTTTTCTAAGTTAAGGAGTCTGAAAAGAGCTTAAAGAAAAATCATCTTGGAGGAATAAGTGGTATAAAGGGTAGCAACTGGTTTTGGTAAATGGTGGAATGGCTCATGACATAAGACAGACATGAGGCTAGCTAATAGGACTACTCATCGCAGCGGTTCCTCTAGGAAATGGTAAAACACCAAATGAGTGTGTGCGGTAGGCCAAGAAGATGTTGACGATGGATAAGTGAAACCTAGGCTCAAACTGCAAAAGTAGGCTAATAAAAGTGGCAATCAAAAGGGATATAATGTGGAATCCTTTGGGGGTATGGCTAGAAATATGATAGAGAAGAGAACATGATGCTCAATTTCGAAGTCATGGAGGGTCAGAAGGAGGGATTCCAAAAGTGATAAAAAATGTCTGCATGGACACCAATCTCGAAAGAGGCTACTAACTAGGGTATCCATGAGCAGATAAGATCTACTACCAAGCTATGACATGCATACATGAAGTGGAAAAATTTGAAAAATGAAGGAGTCAAACCTAAGGAATGAATAATGCTAATGGTTAAAATCCAAAATAGACAAAATTCGCATACCCCTATATGCCAGTAAAAGGATCACACCTTAGGCCGAGTGTAATAAAATGTATCCTCTCAAGATAGAAGAAAAAAATTGATGCCCAATCCTCCTGCAAAAGGTAGAATAAAAAACAGATCATAAAGCTCAAAAACCCACTTTAACCCAAAAATTAAAAAAAGGAATATTCTTCAAGATGCCAAAAGATGCCAAAAATGGTTTTAAAAGGAGATCATACCTCTCTAGTTGATCATTGTGAAGTTTGTGAAGAAAGGAGGAGGGAGCTTCCAAGGGTTTGAGATCAAGAGAAAGGATGAGAAAGCAGTCATATTCAAGCAAGTAAGTAGTGAATCACCTTCCTCTCAGTCATTTCTGAAAGAAAATGTCAAGCCACTATGTTTGGAAGTGAGAAGTTTGAAATTTTTGAGAAAATATTCCCTTGGCATCTAGCTTGCTATGGGTTGAGTGTGGCCAGTTACTAATGAGATTTTTTTGACATGAAAACGTGGCACCTCCACACTTGGTTGGACATTATCCATTGAGGAGACATGTACCACAAGCCTTGACCCCAGCACTGGTAGAGGAGATAGCATATGAGTGAGGAGCTACAAGAGTTCACTGGAAATGTCAAGGGACTGACTTTAGGGGTTCCTTTGAGGATGTTGGATGAAACTCCTCGACACAAACAGAGGCACGCTATAGGAGTGGTCTCATATTGTCATTTTGGTCTACTCTGTCACATATTGAACGTGTTTCTATGTTATCATGAGCATCAATGAGTGGGGGAAGTAGCACAGGGTTGTGCATTTTTGATGTACTAGCATGTCTATGGCATAGCAGCCAAGACCTTAATTCTCTAATTTTGAACTTATGTACTCAGAATTTTGGAATAATAAAATACCAATTTCTATGTGTTTGTTTGTATTGTGTATGTACAATAGATTTTAAAATGTTCGTGTGAATGATTTAAAATATTAAACATGCGAAAAATGAAAATCTAACACATAATTAGCTAAAGAATCAACCAATTTGTTTTGTTCTGGAGGAATACGAACATAAGTAATGTAATCAAATGGACGTTCCAAGAGATGTACCCTCAAAAAGTCACGAAGTAGAATATGATTTCTTACATAGTAAAGAAGGTTGAGCTCGGACACTATGAATTGACAGTCAAGTTGAACAACGAGATGGCATATGCCAAGATGACTACCCTCCGTAAAGAGCTCAATGAAAACACTATAATTAGCCATGTTTTTGGTGACAAGGCGAAGACAAACAGAACTCACAATATCATCAGTGGGTGAAAAGATGAACCAAGCAACGGAAGCAACGTTCTGAGTATAACGACTTGCACCATCTGCAAAGCCTCTATAAGGGAGTGAGGGTGCTCACATATGTACAAAAAATACCAAACACACGAATTACACACAGAAGTTGGGGTAATGTCAAGAAAAAAAAAATTGAACACACTCACAGCTATATACGTAATATACAAGTGACCATGCAAAGAGACTAAGAATAGTAGCATTTAAGATAGAGCCCATTACGAGGCTTCGATAATGGATTCCCTTCATAATCATCCAAGTCATAAGCCCCTGTTTTGAGAAATCATTTAACAATGTAGGGACCATGTCACATGGATTTGAGTTTACCAGCCCCTAACTTATCATGGTCTTGGTCATAAACTAACACTAGATCACCCTCAGAAAAAACACAAGATCGGAAAGATTTATCATATTAGACCTTAATGAATTTCTTATGAATTTCATTATTAACTAGCGAGAGGTGGTGTTGTTCATCGATATGGGTAAGCTATAACAAGCATTTTTTGTTAGCTGAGGTGTTAGGGAGTAACTCGACAACTATTTTAAGAGAAGAGATTTCACACTAGATAAGGTGGACTGACTCAACCCCATAAACCAATTGGAAGAGAGTAAGGCCATTAGGAGATTTTATGGAGGTTCGGTAAGCCCACTAGGATAAAAATAACATAAGGTTCCAGTTAGATTTATGTTTTCCTACAATTTGTCACAACATGGTTTTCAAAGTACGATTGACAACTTCTACTTGGCCATTAGCTTGAGGATAATACTGTGAGGAATGTTAATGGAGGAAACCCAACTTGGGAGCTAGTTCCCGCATCATATGGTTTTGAAAGTGTTTTCCATGATCAGTGATTATGATTTTAGGTACACAAAACCTGGTGATGACATGGTTGAAAATACCAAATGCGATAGTATCACCGTCATTGAGATGTGTAGGCTTGACCTCAGCCCATTTGGTAAAATAGTCGACAATGACAATAATATAATGATTTCCTTGGGTAGAGGGTGGGTTGCATTTCATAAAATAAATTCCCCATTGGGAAAAAGTTTTGACGACGATGAATGGATGTAATGGGCCAGGTTAAGCTCACACATTTTGAGAAAATATTTGAGAGGGATGGCACTTCTAGACGGTTGTGATGCAATCTTTAAATATTGAAGGAAAAAAGTAACCCACGCATAATATTATTTGAGCAGTGGAATGCCCATAAAAATGACCACCACATGCCCCAGTGTGGTAATCATTCAAAACATGCTCGACTTCAGCATGGGTAAGACATCGACGTGGGACAATATCGACACCTCGATAGTAAAGGGTATCATAGATAATAATATAGTGTTGAGACCGATGATGTAAACTTCGATGATCGTTAACATACAATTCGGGCCGAAGATGAAGAAGACTGATCAGAGACTCATCAGATGAAGAAGCTAGCTGGAGCACCTGATAAGAAAGACCCACTGGAATTAAAGGCACAAACATGCTATATGAATTGATCTAAGATTCAACAGGCACCACCCAAGGATAATTAAGAATCTTAGGTCCATAGGTGCAAGAAGAAATCATATGGAAACGAGAAACTACAGGAGAAGAAGGAGTGTTTGGCGACGTAAGTTGGGGAAAAATCTTCATGAGCGTGGAATTTTTGAAAAGTCTAGCCCCAACACTTTGAAATTGACTAGGATGGTCCCCCAAAATTGGTACAGTAGTTCCAGTGGTAGTGGAAAGTTAGTCCGATGGAATGAAATAGTCAAGTTGGTCAATAGTGATGATCTTCCCCACATGAGGAAAGAAAATTAAATAGAACGCAAATTAGACTACCGCAGTCATGGCATAAAACCGACTACGACCAAGGATAAGGTTATAATATAAAGGAGAGTTAACGACTTCAACATCTACATGTACCATTTTACCTACTAACTCGATGGCGAAATGTGGGAGGGACCCCTTAGGAATAAAATTGTGACCGTTAAATGCTTGGAGAGTGGTATTAGATGCTTCGAGACTCAAAGCACCAATAGATTTCCAGCAAGATATGTACATGTCACATGTGGAAGAGCCCTCATCTACCGGAGTGCGATGCATATTCTTTTAGGAAATCGACACTATAATCTAGAAAACAATCTTATGGGCAATACATTAGGGGAATTTTGAGGTTTAAAATGGGCCTCCTATGGAAATTATAGAATAATAGTGGAAATAATAAAATAATATTTGATTACATCATCATATTTAGAGGGAAAAAAGGAAAAACTATTTTTTCAACTCGTATTTTCAACTTATCTCCCTATGGGTTTACTCAAATTTCGAGCGAAAACACTCCTTGGATGCAAAAATTGATTCCTCATCCTAGGAGTACCCATGTTGCATACTTTTGATGGACCCTCCTTCATGAAAAATGATAAATACATGAAAAACATGATTGCAATCACCTTTTTCATGTAGCAGAGTCCATCGAAAGTATGCAACATGGGTACTCCTTGGATGAGGAATTGAATTTTGCATCCAATGAGTACTCCCGCTCTAAATTTGAGTAAAACCTTAGAAAGATAAGTTGACAATACGAGTTGAAAAAGTAATGTTATTATTTTATTATTTTTTATTATTTTTACTCTTTTACTCCAAAAATGGTGAATCTTCCCCCATGGTTGACATCATCATCTTGAATCCTATTGGTTCTTATAAAGTTTATTTCAGTTTCACATTTTTCTTAGGAGGCCCATTTTAGACCTCAAAATTACCCTAATGCAAGGAGTAGCTTTCTCGACATTAAAAGTGATGACACCAGAGTTAGATAGATCAACTCCACCAGTGGCGGACAACAAGGCTTTGCGCTACCAAGGAAAACTTTGCAAAACCTCCAAGGTAAACATCGCACAAGGCTCCTGGGAAAGATATTCAACAACACTATAATGTTGAGTAGCCCTAGCAAAAGGATTGTGTGTCATCTTACGAAGAACACCCTTGGGGGGGAGATAGACTGATTCCCAACTTATCTAGAGTGAGAGGTCCAGTGAAACTAGGTGGAGCTCGTGAGTCCTTAGAGGGAGGACTCGACTGAGGTAAATCATAGGAATTAGCTCGCATGGTCTCATTAACATCTTCCTTACACATAAATACAATTGAGTTGTGAGTGGGATGGGAAGATGAACCCTCATTTCTGCCTTGTGTTGGTCAAGAAGGTTGAGAAATAATTTGTTGTTGTGGTTGCACAAGGAATGGATGAGTTAGAAAAAATAGCTATTGAGAATATGGTGGTGAAAGGAACCTATGAACTTCATCCATCCAACGACCCTCATGAGTGAGATTATCGCCTTGACAAGTTTTACAAGGGAACTTGACTTTCTGGTGATGCTCATTGATGCCCCTCCCTAACTCTAAGGATTGGGTAGAGAATCCTAGGCAGTTTGATTTGGTTGTTTATTTCTCTTATTATTCTTGTTATTTTTACAACTGGTTTGAGAGTTATTCTTTGGTTGAGTGGACTTCACTGTAATAACATCGATGGACAACACAGGAGGGGGTTCTTTAGTAGAGAGGTTCACACTTGTTGGGGAATGAGATTTAACAATCAATTTCACAAGGTGGGAAGCAAGCTAGCTCATGGGATCGGAAACTGACCCAATCATGCCATCGAAATGTGGGCCAGGAACAAGTTTAGGTGGGTCAATGGAAGGCCTAGGGGAATTGGGAAATACTTCGTATAGCATACCCAACTTTGAATATATGTGATCCAACTGTTGGGTAGCTAGAATGGCTTTCTCCTGAGTAATGGCTTGAAACATGGACACATATTTGGAATTTTGTGGTTGGAGTAATCCAATGAACCATTTACGAATAATTTCATCGGGTAACTTGATTCTTACCAACCTCTTGCGATGACACCACTCATGAATATGATAAAAGATAAGTGTGGCATCATCTTCTTTGAAATTAGACAAAAGGTCATATTCAATATCATACCAAGTTGGTAACTGGATATATGTCAGGAATGTTTAAGCTAGAGAGGAAAAATCACTGTAGGATGCAATATCTAACTCAATGTACCATTTGGCAACATACGCGATTAATGTCCTCTAGAACAAGTGAAGTTTGATAGAATCATCCACCAAGGAATTCGATGAGCACCATAGATGGTAGGTGGTGACATGGGTGGACATATTCTCCTCGGGCTTTCCTTTGAACTTGGGAATATCAGATTGTAACTTAGTGGACATCGGTGGCCACAAGGGATAATGACATATGGGGTCATTAATCAATTTAGCGAGATAAGGTAAATCAAGAGAATATATAAATGGATTGTGAATTTGATTAAATGAGTCATAGAAAGGAGAAGCCCCTAACCAACATTGTGTTCCCCCCATAAAAGGATTCAATGGATGTGTTTTTTGGTGGTGAAAATGGTTCACCCCAACAAATGATAGCTATGGGCCAACGTAAGTAGTAAATGGATGTTTCCCCCAGGGTAAAAACCTCCAGAGAGAAATGGACCCCCAAAAGAATGACTACTAATGGGATTGTACCTAGGGTGAAAATAAGGATGAGACTACACAGTAGGACCAACGTAAGGGGAGTGACCCAGGTAAGAAACGATACTGGAAATGGGGTTAACTCCAAGTAAACTAGCCCATCCAGTAAAATTATTGGTATGTGGGATCCATCCAAAGAGAAAACTATACCAAGCTTGTAACATACTAGAATCTACATTTCCCCTAGGCTGAATAGGGACAACTGGTGACCCCCCCCCCACAGGTTCCTGTCAGTAACCATGCCTAAATGAGGAACAAGAATAGTTGGTTGGGGAAATGATGGTGTGTAAATTCCTGGACCTACTAGCTGACTAGGTTGGGTTACTTAGTCGACATAGAGGACGGTGTGGACATGGTAACATTCAGGAGACTAGTGGGAGCCATATCTAAGACTGGTGGAATTCTCCAAGAAGAAGTGAGATGAGTGGACAGAGGAGCAGGAATAACCATGCTAAGATGTGGCAACGCTATTATGGTAGTCGAGACAGCTGATACAGATGGTAATGAATTCTCAGACTCCACCATAGGTTAAATGGTAGATAAAGGCACGCAAGTGTAAGCTGGTGTAGAACTGTCAGGATTTAGTCGCAGTAAAGTAGCCCCTAAAGGATCATTCAAAGGTAAATTGTCAAGAGGATCAAAGTCATCCACCAAAGTCTCAATAGAAACCAGATCATTATTAGTGGGTACATACACAAATTCCAACAATACATGATGGTCTAAGTCATGAGCGCTGACAGGCACTCTTCGTGCTAGAGAAAACATTCCACTTCATTCACGAAGTAGACCTTGAAGACGTCATGAGCGTCAACGAGAAAATTTATCTAGGGTGATAATAATAAAACACAATTAATTTATTGCAAACAACTTAAGGACAAGCTATGAACTCGGACCAAACAACACACTGTAAAAATGTCCTAGAAGAGAGCATAAACAAACATAATACAAAGAAGTTGTTGGTGGAAGAGTTATACTAGTGATATGCTTCCCAACCCTTTTAGCTTCAAACTTGGCACAAGTTCCCCCACAAGTGGAACACACCCCGAGAGGACTGAGAGATTATGACCAATATCTATCCCAGGTACACAAAAGATGACCCCGACCATGCACCTATGTATGAGCCCTAGAAAGAAATGCCAATATGGTCACCACATACAATAACACGACCTAGGGGGACAATTGCAGGACAAACCAACACGCAAGCGTAAGAAACTTAACCCCGAAATGAGCCAAGACCGAAACCCCCTTGAGAGTTACCTCCCAAGTGGTCCCCAAGTGATAAACAACATTTGTATGTATGCCAATTCTATTATATCGCGCCACTTGAAAATAAGTGAAATGGGCCATCTCACCCCACTTAGCCCAAGTGCGACCTCCTGCTTAACCCTTTTGTGAGGAGGTCTTCCCAGACCGCACTACCGCAAATGGATTTTACTCCCTACCGCAAGCTACTAAGTTGATTGTGTGGTCTTGGAGTGGTTAACTCACACTCCTATCTCCAAGACCCTAACCTAAGCTAGTGTTGGTGTGCTACCAGTAAAATTGAAAGACGGATTGAGTTGATTTTATTATCGCGTTAGTTTTAGTGGATGTTGTTTACACAAGCAGGAAAGAGCTTGAAATTTAAATGGTGTGTATAACTCTTAGTTAGTCACCCTAATGCAACTATATAGAATTTATTTGTTTTCAATTCGATGAATGTTAAGCACAAGAGGGAAAGAGATTATATAACACACTAATTCATACTAAGATGAAATTTTCACTAAATCTTCATGAATGCAAAATATCCAAATAATTCGTGAATTAATGACCCAAAAACACACCAAAAATAAAATTGAGAAAAGCGACCAAAGCAAGTCTCCCAATAAAGAACGCAAAGAACTCTGAAAGCGAAACAACTAGGGAAACAAAGCCCAATCCAAAACACTCAAGGCAATAAAAAATGAAAGCCAAAGTGGAAACAAAATATGGCAATGTCAAACAAGCTAGGGCTGCAACACAATGGCTCCACTAGGGCCAATGTTATACAAAGAAATAAACCGAACCCTAGAGGAAAAGAGCACTAAACAAGATCTTAAAGAAAGCGATACAATGGGATAAAACACTCCTAAAAAGAACTTGATCAGATGATAGTTGCATAACTGGTCACAACACCACCGTTTGTGACACAAATGATCAACAATAGAAAATATCACCAACTAAAAAAATATGAAAACGAGAAACAATCTAAAAATATGAATATATAGGGTAGATCATATCCAAAAAATGTTGAATAAAACCAATAAAAATTGATAATCAAGTCAAGAGATCAAATTCAAAACCAATCCAAGGCCTTCAACCAAGAACTCAAGAAGAAACTCAAGAAATGATAAGAAAAGAAGACTTTGAACAAACTGATCTAGATAGATTAGATTAGGATCATAAGACAACTGATCAGATACAAAAAATATACTTTATTGAGCATATTTTGATGGATCCAAGCATGTTTTGAGCATATTGGAAAGCAATGACAAGCATAATGCCTAATAAAAGAGAATACGTGCTCTTAAGAGACACTGAACCAACCCAAAGAAAACTCATAAACATAACACATATGGACCAGATCGAGCAAGTAAAAGCTAACTCAAACTACTCAGATACATAAACAAAGATATACGACTAAAATTCTAGGGTTTCAAAGGGCTAACAACCTCAACCGTGGGCACATAATGGCCTGGAAGCAGTTGGTCATGGGCATAGGCTTTCCAAACTTTGGTTAAGGAGTCCTGGACCATGGGAAGAGCTTTACAAGGCCATGGCTAGGGTTCCAAAGATGGAATTCCCTATTTCCTCGTGCAATGACCAACAAAAAATCAAATTATAGAGGAAATTCCCGTAAAACATAGTCGAAAATAGTTTCAAAATTACAAGGAATCTCGGGAGACAATAAGCAAGAGGATACAACCAGGATCTATAGAAAATTGAACACATAAGCGAGTGTGCTCTCATTGAAAGCACCAATTCTGCTGCAATCAGAATCGTAAGGATTTTTTGCTCCGTGATATAGTATTTATTAGATCACCAAATAGACACAAACATGACTAAGAAGATATACAATATCCTCAATCCCACATGATTCAAAAGCAGCATGAAAATGCATCTATGCTATGAGGAAGAGAGAAGTACCTTTTCTCCTTGCAGATTGGGGATGGATCTCGAGTTTGGAGAAGAATTCTTGCTCTCCGTATGAGCAATCTACCTGATCCACTTTTGATCTCAATACATGCACACAATCACAAACATAAAAGGACAACAAGTGAACTTCCTAGGACGATCGTTAAATAAACAACGATATAATGATAAAATAATGACATAAAATGAAACATATCATATGAGGGAGAGAACATAAATCTTCATTAATCTCAATACCATGATACAACACTTCTATACCTCTAATCCATCATCTCCTCTTTGTGATATCACAGAGTTTCCCCACTAGATGTGATGGATGAGTATGAAGAGCACTCACATAGAACCTAATACCTCACAAGCTCATAGCAACAAAGAATCAAGATCTTAGTGTGACAACAATATGGCTCTCTAGGCTCTCTAGACTAGCTTAACCCTCTCAAATGATCAGGTATAAATAGGTAAATGAAAGGTCCTAGGAGGATGAATGTGGATGCTTAGGATGACAAGATGTTCAGAAACTTCTAATGGATGAGTCATGGCTAACTCAAATCAGTGACTAATCGAGGTAATCTCCTAGGGATTGATTCATTTAGGAAATTTCCCTTGACCGTAGGCTTCACTACAAGAAAAAAGGACATTGGTGAGGGGCGAAAAATGTCACCATAAGCTCATTGGTGAGGGTCAAAAGAGCCTTCGTCACTAAAAAATGAACATCACCAAATATGGTTTCATTGAAAGTAAAGGTTTTGTGGTGACATTCAAGGTCCATCACCAATAATGGTTTATAATGACGGATAGTGGTTGTCACCATTTCATATGAGCAATGGTGACGGACAATAGCCTCGATCACCAAAAACCTGAACGTCACCAAAGATGGCATCATAGAAAGTATATGTTGTGGTGACATTCAAGGTCCATCACAAATATTGATTATAATGATGGATAGTGACCATCGCCATTTCATATGAACAAAAATGATTTTTGGTGATGGACCTTTCATGGTCATCACTATTGGTGCATATATATGGCAACATTCGTTGACCGTAACCATTTCATATTTGGTGAGGGTAAAAAATTGTCATGATAAGTTCATTGGTGACATCAAGGTCTGTCACGAATAATGACTATAATGACAAAAAATTACCCTCACCATTTCATATCAACAACAATGATTTATGGTGATGGACCTTTTATGGTCATCACTATTGATGCGTATATATGGTGGCGTTCGTTGACTGTCACCATTTCATATTTTGGTGAGGGTCGAAAAATGTCACCATAAGCTCATTGGTTATGGTCAAAAGAGCATCCATCACCAAAAAATTATTTTTTCCATTCCCTATGAATATCAGGGCACAATGGAATCGAACCGCCACCTCCTGCTTGTAAAGAAGGTGCTCTTCCATTGAGCTAGCACCCTTTAAAGAAGATACTGTAGAAAATTTCTTAGCAAACCACTAACGTAAATATAGCTAAGAAATATTACTTTGTAAAAGAGATATCCATGGTCAAATTAACAAGAAAATGACCTTTTAGCATCATTTCACTAGTGCTGCTATTACAATATTTGGCCTAAACAATCAACAGAAAAAAACCCTTTTCAATTTAGTAGGAGCATGCTCGGAAAATAATCTCACAAGAACACCTATCATTCAACATTCTGACCCACTAAATCAATTTTACATCCTTTTGAAGTCCTTCAACAAAGGGCTTAAAGTTGGGAACAATGTCATAAAAATACTTCCAGCTATGGAACAAGAATTTTAACCTTGCCTCTGTTGTATGATATTGACATTTGTCCTTCAGACAGAGTTATGAGACATAAAACCACTTTCACCCTTAAGAAAAATTTGGTTGTAAATTCATGGTAAACTTTCTTAAGTATAAATATGCTCTTAGTATGATACTGGATTCTCAGACTAGTGTCAGGTTTAAGGGTGCCAAAGACTTCAGATTTTAACTATGATATGGTGCATACTAGGCTTCAGGACAACATATTCTTTAGGAATTTCATGTTGGGAAATCTCCAAATTTGTGTCCAGGAAAACTCAAGTTAAATGGAAATATTTTTGTATAATGGTTGTTAGTCATATGGATGCACATTAATATACATGTTTTTTCCTAAATTTGAATAATTTATGTATTTTTTGGTCAACCAATTTTTTGATCCGGTTTTTATCTACTTCTGATTCCATTCAAATTTTCTAGGTTAACCATTTTGATCATTTGTCCAGTTCATGTAATTAAATAGATCATAAAATATAAGGTGGTATTTGTGTGTTCATGAGAATGTTGCATGCATAAGTAAGATGGGAGTTACAAAAATATTCACCTATGACCAATTGGAAAATTGGAGTGTTGTCGATGTAATAAAATGTGTAAGAGAATATCCTAAATTTAGAAATAAGAATCTTGTGATGTGTCATTGGGGGATAAAGGTTTCAATTACCTGGAAATATCTTCTTGCACCACATGAAAACCTTGCAGAGTAAGAGAAAGAATGCACACGACAAATACATCTAATTATGAAGTAGAAGGTTATAAACTTCAAGTGAAAAAGTGTTGTACAACTCACTATAAATAACATCAACCACTTCAAGAAAAAAATGGTATAGCATAGGATATCTCAATAAATCAATAAAATCAAATACATATGCATTACCACATCTTGTTTCAAAGACAATATTTAAATCTCTTACCATTCAAGAATTTCAATAGTTACCAATTCGAGCCATAAAAATTAAAGACAAAATAGCCATCTTGAAAAGAGAGAGCTCTACTAACTCCCTTAAACTTGGACTCTTCTTAGGGAAACAAAATAACAACATAAAAGTTGTGTAATTGTGAATATAAATAGCTTAACACTCTAAAACTACTAAAGAAAGGCAGATCAATGTACCAGAAAGAACAAGCAGGTAATAAGCAGTGAAATTTAGCTCAAGGAATAAAAAGTAGAAGAAACGTTCTCAAAATTATGGCATATAAAGGAAGCTCTAAGACACTAGAATAGCATAGACAACAAGAGAATCGAAGGAAACTAAAATTATCAAGAAATAAAAACTATCCACAAAAAATTGTCAATTATTGAATAAGCAATATATGATGTCTCAACCCTAAAGAATACATCCACAAAACTAAAAAACTTTCATACTTCCCAGAGGTTTACAAGAACTTGGCTGAAAAATACATATGCATTATAAAAATTATAGAACAATGTTAAATGCCATAAAAAGTTTGGAAATGATTAATATTTTTCACTCACCTTTACACATTTTCCGTAAAGGACTGAATGGAGATCTTTAATGGTGTTGTCAGCTCTACTCCTCATGGACAATTTATACACCACTACATAATCAATAAAGTCGTATTGTTGTCAATATTCATAAGAAAAGATTCTAATACAAGGATGCAATTGAAAATTATCTAAAATGCTATGATGCATAGTCAAGAAAGTCTTAATGTTGACATTATGATTTCTTAAGTGACAATTCGGAAGCAGAGAATCTAATACAAGGATACAATTGAAAATTATCAAAAATGGATTCTGATCCCAAACGCTTGGTAGGCTTGCCTCATCATGAATAGGATATAGACTACCCTCATAAGACTAGAAAATTCAGTATATGTCTGATTTCTTAAGTTGCAAGTAAATATGTATCTTGAATACCACACACCATTACTGTCATTGCCATAAATCAAATACACACACACACACACACACACCAAACTCCATGACAGCTAGGCCTGTTAGAGTGGCAACACTCTAGAAGTATTGTTCAGGAGTCATTAATACTTTTCCGCATTTTATTTTTAATATGTGACCAATGTAATATTAGATGTTTTAGTTAGGGGAAGTAATTAGTGGTCAAGAGCCATTAATACATTGCTGCATTTTATTTCTAATATGAAACCAAAGTAATGTTAGATGTTGTAGTTAGGGGATATGTGGTAAAACCACCTAACCAATATGAAATTTCATAAATGTGATATATAGTGTTTTATAGTGTGTGAGGAGAATATATGCTTGCAATGTGAATAATAAAGTAAATATTTATTCTCACACACCAAAATTTTGTGTGGAGGAGGTCTGCACCCTAATGTCTTGCAAGACCTTTGGGCTTTGAGCAGTTTCCAAAGACACATTTATGTTTTTATAATTCCATTTAGTATTTGTTTCCTTGGGATGAAAAGAAGTGATAGATACTTGATTGTCTTCCAACTATTTGTTTTTTATCACAAAATGAGATGAAGTCATTAACATAGGCTTTCAGATTTCTTTACAAGAGCTCTTCTAAGAAATGATTGCTTACTTTCCTTCGCTTCTCAAAATACCTCGAAGTATAACCACTGTGGTAACACTATTATTAGACTATTCATATGTTTTATGTAAAGTTGAATAGTGAACTAAAGTTAAGTCATGGACGCTGGAAATGATCTCCCTTTAGCAGAAGAGTCATACTTTTTTCCAGGGAATATGAAAAAGTAAACTAAAATCAAGTAGACTGTTAGTGATGAAACACTATATTTTCACTGTGCACTATGCACTTGAAGATTTTATTTCTGGTTCTTTTCAAAGAAAAAATAAAATAAAATAAAAATCATGTTCTCCATGGAAAAAAAATAATCCTAGAAGAAACTTTGGACATTCCTTGCAAATAACTACATTCCTTCCTCTATTTGAATAATTTCATAAATAAATATTGTAACAAAAAAATCATCAAACAGTGTGCACTGCTATTATTGAATTTAGGAATTGATCTGCATGAATTCAATTAGCTCTTCAGTTGTTGTTATCATCTAAACAACTATTCTCCTCCTTCCTGAAAATTCAAAAAATAAATAACTCCCATTTTTTCTTCTTTAAGCTGTTGTTAGACAACCATTTCACACATATTTATTCACTGGGTAACACTGTATTTGTCCAATTTTAACATTTTCAAATTTTCAAATAGCAATGAAGAAAGTATAAATAGACAACCATAGACTCCTTCAAATTCCAAGTTTCTAGATGGAAGACATTCATCCATTCAGAGTTTAAAAGATAAATATAATTTGCACAATGTAGGATGGTCAGGACTTTGTGTGACTTATTAAGACTTGAAAGGAAAATATGATGGAGGATGCCTTATTGAGTTGCAGTGTCGCTCAGGATTTCTCAAGTTGGATCATAATTGAATACTCAATGTTGTTTTGGGTCCAATTTGTAGTACCAACCCACTAAGATCTCCTTCGCGTACATGGTTCATTCATATTCTCAATGAACTCCACATAAATGTATAGGAGACTTCGGGAAGGCCTCTCACACCACCTAGAGTTTACAACCAAAACAATCCACTCATAGAGAATTCAACTGACAAATGGCCCATACTCTATCAGAGGTTGTGACGCTCACATTAGGAGGGAGCTATATATATGGTATTGGATACACATAACAAGCAACCAGTGTAGAATTAAGCTTTCTCTAGCTAGGTGGGGTGTCTACTCCCTATTGGATTTGCACTCAAAAAAACATGACAAATATTAATTGAAGGAAACCCTAAGATTGCATAATAGAGTTCTTGACATCATGCATTTCCTTCAGTTATACACTAGGCTTCTTTAATATGCCATGATGGTCAACTCACTTTGTCAATACAATAGGAAGCAGCTATGATCTACAAGTTTGAACTCTGAATAACATAACTTGTTGAATCAATGCTTCTAGCATTCCCTTGTAGCTTAAATCCAACTTCTAATATGTGAGGAATTTCAAAACTAGAATAAACTAGAAAAGTTGATTCCAACTTTTATGTTGGCCATCTATTTATACCCACGTTTTGAACTAGTTGTTCGTTGCACTCAAATATAAGAAACAACATTCCAAGGAGCTTGCAGAAACTGAAATCCTGCTAAATGTTTCTCTTCATTTTATTCTAGAATCCAAAATTTCCGAGATAGTTATAACCTTGAATTATGTGCTTCAGAGGATGGCTCAAATTTTCTATCCATTTCACAATAAATTTTATACTCTACATTACCCCTTGTCAAAGCTCTGACATGTGTCTGCACACTAAGAATCAAGAATACACCATTCAATACTAATGCTATGTAAAGACCCAAGAACAGGGGAAAAAGGAAACTCTCACAAATGGTATTAACAACTTTTTACATTCAAATAATAAGAAAAGTATAATATATAAAATTTTAAAGGTAAATATAGTGACCTCATTAACCAAGATTAGATCTTGTGGACTTACAATAATTCACCTTTTTGTGGAGGAAGGAAATACTTCCAAACATCTTCAACTACAATAAAGTATATAAAAATGTTGTTGGAGTGTTCTACAGTATAAAGGAAGTCCAGTTTCAATTAATAAATCACACTATTCATAGGCAACGAGGGCATGGTGATGGACAACCTCAGATTCCATGCCATTTTTTAATTGCCAAGATAACACCCCTATTTTTGTGTGCTAAAATGTTTAAGAAATCTGACAACCAGGAATGTCTTGAAAGCTACCTAGTTAAACGAGTTTTAGTCCAAATTACAAATGCTTAGTGTTGACACCTAATCCTATGGGTTGGGTGTGGATATGTAATATTGTATAATAAATAATATTAGGAAATAAGGAAGGCCAAGAGTCATTGGGAGATGAATCCCAATAGCCTCACCTCCATGTATAAATACATGTACATTCTTCAGCTAATACACATTCTGATTTGAGGAGTTACCTCCTGGTTTAACATGGTATCAAAGCCAGTGCCACTATTGGCATTTTTTCCTGTGGTGTAACTCCCTCATTCCTTTGCTCAGTCAGTTTTTATGCTAGTTATTGCTGCTCCATTAAATTTCTATACTGTAATTCTGCATTTTTTTTTAATCTTTGCCCAGTTCTATTTTTGCAGCTTCTGGAGATTCTGCAATTCTGCAGTCCCTGAAATTCTACAAATTGCAGCACCTGCACACACCTGAAAATTCTGCAGTAGTTATTAAATTCCGCCATTCAAAATTTGTAACGGCCTCTCGGCCTCCCTCTCTCCAACGCTCTCAACCCTTCGACTACCCATCCCATCCAAACACCTCTCCATCGCTCATCCCCGTGGCGTCCAATCTGCTACAGCACTCCCTTATCCCTCCGGCTTAACGCCCTGCTACCACCACCTACCCGTGCACTCGACCCACCCCTCATACCATTTGTTCAAGCATATAATACCGCCCACGGCCCTTACAGCGTTGTCTGCTCCAATTAATAACGCAATTCAATGACTGTGCCACCACCTACAACTGGTTGTAATACAATATGTTTCTCCTCTCCCCGTGGCCTTTCGGCCCTCTCCGTCCACCATATACTATCTCCATTCTTCAATACATAATACATTGTCTATACAATACGTTGTCTCCATTATTCAATACATAATACGTTGTCTACATAATACGCTGTCTCCATTATTCAATACATGATACGTTGTCACATTAGCTATTATACACATTAGCTACGCATCTGTTATACACTGTGATACATTGCAACAGTTATCAGAGCTCTGTCTATCGATACATTCCACCTGCATTTAATACGATACCACCATAATACCGCCCCTCCCACCATAATACTGCCCCTTTGTCCCATTTAACTATACCGCCCCTTTCATAGTATTCAATATCGCTTCCCCTCAGTCATAATACCCCCCCCACCATACTTTCAATACAATTTTTCTTCAAACACAAAAAATATATATATATTTTTTTTTTTGGTTCAGAATTCAGTCTTCTTTTTTTTAGCAAGAGTTTTTGTCCCCTTTAATTGAGAAAATTTCTAGAATTGAAGATTTTCTAGCAAAATTTTTCCTCTTCAAAAGAATTTTTTCCAGCAAACTAATGCATTCTCTCATATCTATTGTTGGGGTGGTTCTATCCGGCAAAGAGAACTATCTTGAATGGTCTCGAAAGATTAAACACACACTCATTTTTAATGAGTTGTGGAAAGGAATCTTTGAAGGACAAGAAGGAAATCCACCAGCAAAGCACACTTCAGACAAAGAGCTCGCCATTTGGGAAAACAAGAACTGCAAGGCCTATGCCTTGATTGCAGCTTCCGTAAATGAAGAGGTGAGTTGCCACATTTCATCATTCTCAAATGCCTATGATGCCTTGAGCAAGCTAAAAGAACTCTATGACTCACATTTAGAATTAGAAAATGTTCAATTGATGATTAAGTTGTTCAGTCTTGAAATGAAGAATGATGATCCCCTTGCTTTAGCTTCAGAAGTTAGATCTATCATGCATGATATTGATAGCACTGGTGTAAAAATGGACATACCTCTCATATCATATGTTAAGGCATTATATCCGACTTACTCACATTATCTTGAGTCTTTGCAAGCAAGTGGGAACCTTGAGCATATCACCTTTGATACACTTGAGAAAAAGTTTGCAGAAAGAGAGAAAGTTTTCGGGAAGATGACAGTCCCTTCGCCTTCCGAAGAGGCTACATACTTGGCACATGGAGAAAAGAGTCATGCTCTAGATTCATCCAGAGGAAGAGGTGGCAGAAGAGGAAGAGGAAGAAGAAACTTCACAGAAAGGGGGGGCAGACAATCTGACAAATCCAATCTTCATTGCACACGTTGCAATAAAGATGGACATGATGCATCCAAATGTAGAACACCTTGGGAGAAAATTGAGTAGCAAAGAAATCAAGACAAAGGTAAAAATAATGAAAAATACAAAGGTAAAGCACCTGAATCCGCTCATTATGTTCTAGCACATTGTAACAATGGAGTAACTGAAGACTTGTTTGATGTTTCATTTACTTCTTGGAGAAATGATTGGTTGCTAGATTCAAAAGCAACATGTCACATGACATTTAGAAAATATTTTTTGAAGAATTTACTGACAAAGTTGATGGAGCAGTATACTTCACAGATAAATCCAAACTCAAGCCATCAGGGCTTGGCACAATCAGGCTTAAGTTGCATGGTCTTCCAGATCATCTTCTACATGAGGTTCTCTACCTCCCTGAGTTGAGGAGAAACTTGCTGTCCTCGGTCCACATCCGCCAGCAAGGACACTCCATTCACATGTTTGATGGCAAGTTTGAGGTCAGAAAAGCATCAGATCGCTCACTTGTCATGGAGGGAATAGAAGAAGGAAGACTCTTGAAGCTGCAAGGTTCTTCTGCTCATGTAAAACTTCATTCGGTTCATCATGAGAAGCAAATTTGACCTACACATCAAATCCTTTTATGGCATGATGTTGGACACTTAAATTATGAAAGCCTTCGTTTGTTGAAGAAAAATGGTGTTAATGGACTGCCTACAATTCCTAGAAAACCTAAGGAATGTGATGCTTGTATTCTAGGAAAGCATAGCAAACAGCCATTTCATGATTCACACTCCAAAGCACATATAAAACTTGAGCTTGTTCATTCAGATTTATGTGGCCCTATGCATATTTCTTCTTCAAATGGAAATAAATACATGATGACATTTATTAATGACTACACCAGAATGTGTTGGATTTACTTATTGAAGAATAAGTCTGATGCTTTTCAAACTTTCAAGAATTTTCATGCATGGATTGAAAATGATGCACAAACACATATTGGATCTCTACGTACTAATAATGGAAAAGAATACACTTCAAACGAATTTGAAAATTATCTTCGTCAACATGGAATCAAACATCAAACAACTGTGCCATATAATCCCCAACAGAACGGTGTAGTTGAAAGAATGAATAGAACTATTTTAAATATGGTTCTCTCCATGTTATTTTTCAAGAATGTAAAATTGATGTTTTGGGCTGATGCAGTTCTATGTGTTGTTTACATAAAGAATAGGTGTCCTTGAAGTTCAATTAGAAACAAAACTCCTTTTGAAATGTGGCATGGCCACATTCCTTCGGTAAAGCATTTCAGGGTCTTTGGGTCCACCTGTTATGCCTTGATACCCAAGGGTCAAAGGAACAAACTTGGTGCTAGAAGTCAAAAATTTATCTTCTTGGGGTACTCCGATACCTCCAAAGGATATCGTCTCTATGATGAAGCAAATAAGAAGTTTGTGATAGCAAGAGATGTCATATTCCTTGAATCTTCCAAGAGTGACAAGGTTGTTGAGTGACAACTTGATCGCCTGGATAGATCCACACATACAAAGTCTTTCCAAGAATTTGATAATGAGATTCCACATCTTGAAGGGGGGATTTTGATATTGAATCAAACTGTGGAATCATGTCCTAAAGCACTCTCTCCCCCACATGAAGAAACAACCACAGATGACACATTGGATGATGTGATTGACAGAATTGGGAGATTGAATCTTGAATCAATCCCAACTCAGTCAAATGACCAACCTAGGCCATCTCAGAAAGGTCCTCCCAAATGGCTGACAAAGACACTGGAGAATGTTCATCCTGATGAGGTTGGAAAAACAGGAACAAGAAGTTCCACTCAACAAATCGAAGTTGATGTAGATAATTCTGATTCTCCTGTTGATATGGATATTTATTCTAACTATGAATTGAGTTTTTCTACAGATCATGAACCAACTTCCTTCAAAGAAGCCGCTTCTCATGATGAATGGAAAGAAGCGATGCAAAAGGAGTGTGATGCCCTGATAAATAATGGCACTTGGAAGCTGGTTGATCCGCCTTTGGGAACAAAACCAATTGGCTGTAAGTGGGTCTACAAGAACAAGTATAAAGCAGATGGCTCACTTGACAAGCACAAGGCCAGGCTTGTGGCAAAATTTTTTGCACAAAAAGAAGGAATCGATTACGAAGAAACTTTTGCTCCCACAGCAAAATGGACCACCATCCGGACTCTCTTTGCCCTAGCAGCTCAGAATGGATGGAAAGTCCATCAGATGGATGTAAAAATAGCTTTTTTGAATGGATATCTAAAGGAGAAAGTTTATATGTCCCAGCCAGAAGGATTTGTTGTAAAGGGTCAAGAACACAAAGTTTGCAAGCTTATAAAATCCTTGTATGGCCTCAAGCAAGCACCACAAGCCTGGTATGAGAAATTAACCGAGCATCTTCTAAAACTTGACTTCAAACATTTTGATCTTGATGATGCAACTTTGTTTGTTAAGAAAGTTGGAAAAACAGTTGTATATCTTGTGGTATATGTAGATGATCTTTTGATAACAGGGAACAATGAGAGCTATATGGCATCCATGAAGAAAGAATTGAAGAAAGGTTTTGAAATGACTGATTTGGGTCATGTTCATTACTATTTGGGTATTGAAGTAATTCAACATCCTAAATATATATTTCTTTCTCAAAAGAAGTACATTATATATCTCTTGAACAAGTTTAGCATGGATGAATGTAATCCCTTAACCACTCCAATGGAACAAAACTTGAAGCTCACATCTATTGAAGGGAAATAATTTGAGGATGCAACTAAGTATAGACATCTTATAGGAAGTCTTATCTACCTGACCACCACCAGACCTGACATTTCATTTGTTGTTGGAATCCTCTCAAGGTTCATGCAAAAACCTTGTGAAGGACATTGGTCTACTGCAAAAAGAGTGTTAAGGTACTTGAAGGGGACTCAAGACTTTGGACTCAAATACACACAGGTAGGCGACTTCAGCTTGATCGGATACTCTGATTCAGACTTTGATGGCGACAAAGAAACAGGGGTGTCTACTACAAGTTACACCATGAGTCTTGGATCAGGAGCTGTCTCATGGAGATCACGCAAACAGTCAATTCCAGCAGATTCCACGACCGAGGCAGAATATGTGGCAGCAGCTGAAGCAACAAAGGAAATTGTGTGGCTCCGGAAAATCCTGGAAGATTTGCAAATGAAACAAATGTATTCCACTCCACTCATGATCGACAACACTTCTGCAATAAAGTTGGCCAAGAACCCAAAGTTCCATGATCGAACAAAGCACATCAATACAAATTACCATCTAATTCGACATCATGTTCAGGCCAAAACCATCCATCTACATCATTGTTCCACAAATGAGAAAACTGCTGATATCTTCACCAAAGCACTTGGAAGAGAAAAGTTTGAAAAGTTCAGATCGATGCTTGGGCTCACCAACATCCCTTCGGATTAAAGGGGGAATGTTGACACCTAATCCTATGGGTTGGGTGTGGATATGTAATATTGTATAATAAATAATATTAGGAAATAAGGAAGGCCAAGAGTCATTGGGAGATGAATCCCAATAGCCTCACCTCCATGTATAAATACATGTACATTCTTAAGCTAATACACATTTTGATTTGAGGAGTTACCTCCTGGTTTGACACTTATAAGGAAACAATCCCACATTTCACCATCTAAAATACAACATACAAACTCAAAATAGCAGCAATGCCTCCACTTAGAATTCAACTAGGAACAACACACATACCAATCATGTTTTTGAAGTATGTTAGTTATCGGGAAATTAGATTGTTACTAAGATTGCTCCAATTCATCTAATACAAAGTGAATGCGTTCATGTTAGCCATAAAATGAAGTATTGTTTATTATTGAAAGTGCAGGGTTTGTTGTAAAACACATGTAAGCTAATAAGAAGGGAAACGAAGTTCAACATTATGTTTTGCGGTTACTCTGTTAATGATGGTTTAACCAATTTGTTTTGCTGTTTCAGTCTCTTTTGTTGGCAAGCATGGTTGTGCTGCTTGGTATGCAAGTAACATTTTTATTCTCTATTCTGGGCATCATAGAAAAATCAACATCTTGGTATTTTGGCTGGAAATCATAGAATAGGTCCCCTGCTTGTTTCAAATTTGGAAATAACCTTGCTGGAGTTGAAATAATAGTGTTTCAGTTGTCCAGATGAATCAATACACATATTTTGTAGTCTAACTTTCATGTCCAACAAAGCTCCAGCCTACCCAATATATGATACAATGTATTTTTTTTACAACATTGTTAAAAATTCTAGCCAAATATAAATGCATCTCTATTTGATTTAATTAGGGAGGATAAAGCTTAATAGACATCCACAAATTGATGTGAAATAGATTGGTGTTGAACTAGAAACCTGTACAAATGGTTTTTTTTATACCCTTCCTCTATTACCAAACCCAAAAGAAACCTTATTTCCTAATAAACCTTCAAGTATTTAGTTTTGATGTCTCAGACCCTTGTAATGATCCTCTTTTAAGTGGAGAAGTGAGAAGGGATTTTATTTGTATAGGTCACAAATAGAAGTGAGTCACCCTGCATGGATTACACAACCCTGCAGGTAACCACGTTCTGTAGAACACATCACGGTCAAGTGGTCATTCACATGGAAAGACAACACTTGGCAATCCTGAGCGAAGATAAATTTCAGGTAATTGGGACTAGAAGGTGGGGCCAAGGTAATGCATATCTTACAGGGCCTTGCTTGAGGACTTAATAGGATCAGTGTAGCTCCATATACATCTAGAGGGGATAGGTAAGAATCTTTGGGTGTCTTAGTGGCCAACTCTAGGGAATTTTACCTTCTAGAGCAAAGATCCTTAGAAAAAATTGCTAAAAATATGGATAGAACCCACAAAGAAAGATTACGTCATACTATATAGTGTCTATGAGAAGATCAGGTGGAGCTCCTCCATAAGGAGTTACAATATGTGTGTAGATTCAAGTAATGTACATGTGCATATGGGGTCATCGTCAGGCTTGTGCAATTGTATAACAAGCCCGGGTGTTGCTATTATACTTTTCATTTAAATTCACTTCATGAATAAAGAGAACCTTTCAATGTACCAAAGTTAAAGCTTCAAATAGATCTATGAGAATCCCAGAATGGGAAATGATATCTACAATGAATCTCATGTAAAAGATAATTGTTTCTTGTTTCTGGTTCAAAAAATCCTTTCATCTTTTGGGATGTGATGATTTGTCTCAACGCCAAGCTAATGAGAGCAAACCTGAAGCTGGCTCAGGTATGATTTTAGTCCAAAAGACAGATTGATATAACCCAAATCATAAATAACCTATTTCTGTCTTTAGATATATGTAAAAATAATGCATACATTTGCCCTGCGAAGTTACATGAAGACCATCCCAAGAAACTCTTAACGGGTAGATTAAATGATGGTTATGGCCACCTCCTTTGCCGAGAAACAAGGAAAACACCCACAAAATAACAAAAATAGAGAAACAACGATCTTTGAAACAATGAATTCTTTTGGAAACAACTGATCAATTTCTTAAGGAACACAAAATTACTTCAAGAGGGAAGAAAATATCTAGAAGAAACATAACTCTGCATCTTCAAGGCTTACATCTTTCAAAATTTTGTAGAGCCAATCAAATTCAACGACTTGTAGCCGCCTCTTTGATTTAAAAGTGTTAAAATTGGAAACTAGGGAAAAATTCTATTTTTGGATAGCTCAAATTGGGAAGATAATTGCAGAATTGAACTCCTCTCTTCGAGAGGACCGTAATCGAAATTAAGTTTGCCTCATTTGGACAAACAAAAGTGGTTTTTTTATTTTATCCTCTCACGCGTAATTTTTCAATCTAGGCCCCTCACCTTATGTCGGTTCAATTAGCCCAAGAGACACATCTATTCATCTTCCATCATATTATATAAATAGGGGAGCCTTCTCCCTCATTTGGACACATGATAAGGGCTTTATCTATGGCTGAGGCAGTGGTGGTCTTCAAGGAGGACAAAGGAAGGTTTGTTGCTGGCTTGACTTTTTTTCTAGGCTGAGTCTTCCACATATGGTCAGTCACAGGTAAGGAGTATCTTGTTTGGGTTATCTCTCTATTACTGGCTCATACTTTGGTAAGCCGAGTTAATTTTTGGGCTCTTCTCTGAAGGAGGAACCCTCTCCTCATGAGGCCACATCATTGTCCTCTTATTTCTATTAGGGTTGCTGCATATATCTCAAGGAATGGAGGACGAGATTCTTGTCATGGTTATAATATCATTCTAATCAAAATTCCTTATATCTTAAGGTAAGTTGCAGTCAAGAGGACAAGTTTTGGATGGTTATAAATGATTCTTGTGCAGCCCTAACCAGCGTCAGGTGGATGACTATATTCAACCCTAAAAAGACTTATCCTTCTCGGCTATCTACAGTTCATGCATAGATTACAGTTGTGGGTAGATCACTGTTTTGTATATTCTTAAGGGATGTCATGATCAGATCTTCAGATTAACAAGTTAGCATTGATTTTGAACTATTGTGCTTTCCTCTCTCTCTGCTGAACATTTGATGATTAATAATAAGAATATTTGAACAAGGGTTTTTCCCTGGCTTGTGCCATATTCTTGTGTCTTTATATCTTGGCTTGTCTTTAGCATCTATCATTTATGTTCTCTCATTATTCACTGTCATATAATGTTTTAAGTGATTGCTAAAGGAATAATGGGAATTTGGTTGAATGAAGTATCTAACCTATGCAAAGAACATGTTTACTAAAATTAACATGATTTCATAGCTAGGTTGAGGAAAATCCCAAAACAAAGAGAGAAATCACTAAAGAGATGCAGAAAAATCTCCATGGTCCCTTCCTCCTCCAAGATCAGACAACATTGAATATTGAATATTTCCAATTTCTGGGTCATATGGATTTGCTGGAATTTATGCTATTGCATACAGACAAGGCTTGAAAGTTGATGGAACGGCTAATCCGGGCCTCATTTGGGAATTTCCTTTCAAGAAGCTCTTAGGATTGCAGTCTTATGAATCTCCCTTCTCTGAAAATTCCAGGGTTTAGGGAATTGTTCTTGAAGCTCAAGAAGATAGGCGAAGAGATCAAAATAAGAGATAATTTTCCCAGAGAACATATAAGAAAGATCACAATCCATTACATTAATTGATTTGTTGTTCTTTGGTTCATTGCATGGCTTATTTTTTATTTCTATAAAAATTAGAAAGGTTTGAAACTTATCGGTTGCATCAGTATTTTTCCACTTTTGGTTCTCTCTTTCTAGCATGCTAAATTCAAAGAAAAAGGAGACAGGAACTTTGGGACTGATTTAGCACTAAATTGCATCATAAGAAATGAAATGAAACACAAAGTAGTCTATTTTTGTCCCAAGCCACTTAATTGTGTTTTTTAAATATTAAAACATATCTAAGGCTTAAGTTTATTTTCATTGTTTTCTTGCTTCAATCTATTTTTTAAAGGAGTGGTGATTTTAGGTCTGTTTTGAGCACTTGGAAAACGAATTTTCTTTTACTATTGTCATGAGCTTGTTTGTTGCTCCTTTATCATTTGGTTATTTCTGTTCCAACTGCTCATAAGTGGCTTTAATTGTTTTCAGTACCTCAAAAGGAGGTGAAAAGTTCTAGACTTTTTTGGAATTAATTTGGCATTTGACATAATGATACTGACATCTTGTTGTCCCAATCACCTTCTACACTAAAAATTCCTAGAATAGTCACGAAGAAAAATAAATTTTGACACCTTGGATGCAGCCCATCACAATGAGTCCTAGACCATATTGAAGAGAATTTTTTCCTCTTTCTAAATAGCCCTTACTTGCCCCCAAACTCCCACTGGTTGATGACAAGTTGATTTTTTAAGTTGAAAAAATATATATTTAATTGCTAGTCGACCTACACTCTCATACAGGCCTCACTCCAAAAGGACGTGTCGCTTCATTTCAAGTCGAATTCATAGAAATATAAAAGCTTACTATCACTTTTACGAACTTATTTCGGTCAATAATTTCAGAGTTTACACAGTGATACTTATTTCGGTCAAGAATGTCAGAGTTGATACAGTGACATGATGATAAAGGAGGCTGACATTGATATATTTGGGGGAAAAAAACTACTTGATACCTTAAATTTGGATTACAATAGAGGTCAGTTCTTTGTAGGCTCAGACCTACATTTGCAAAATCATGCAGCAAATTTTCAGAACCTATATTACAGAACTGTGGTGTCATCTTTAGAACTCAGATTGCAGAGGTAAATTTTCAAAAGACAAAATTTCTGATTACAATCTCAAGCTATAGCAGCTCGGACTTGTATATGAGTCAGAAATCATTGTTTTGTGTGGAAGGATCAAAGCTTTGGAGCACTATACCTCAGGAACGGAGGTGGAGAATAGAATATCGGACATGTAGCTTCATCACATATGCAATAGCATCACTGAAATTCTCGGATTTGTATATGTCCTTAGAATCATTGACAGACAAGTCTTGGACCTGAGTTTTCAGCGAAATTCAGGCTTGTTGCATTTGAAAAAGAGCTTAGATCTATGGTAACAATATTTTGTATAGTTTGTGTAATGTTCCAAAATTTTAGCCTCCAAGCTAAATGGAACATTAGAGTTAGCACCAGCTCTAGCCGGTGAATAAATGGGAAGAAAAGCCCATAAGTCTCCTAAGGAGGAATAAAATACTCAAAATGTGAAAGGGGACACTCTTTCAATCCTAATAAAACACCTCCATGTGTGAACAGGGATAAAATCAAGCTGCTTTGACTAAGTCAACAGCGTAGTTTTAGTGTAGAAGGAATCCAAGGAGGAATAATGTAGTTTTGGAGGGAGATGTATCTTTGGATAGAGATGACCTAATTGAGTGGGGCCAAGGGCAAGAAAACTCATGTTTTATATAAGGAAGAGGATGTCAGCATTATTCATGATGTCTTAGATTATTTTTCATGTCTTCTCAAACTTTTTCTTCCTCTTGTTGTTCAGCAGAGTAGTAGTGTTGAGATTGCAACAAGATGATGAGCTTAGTGGAAAGGAGTCGCCTTCACTAAGTGGGTCCGCAGGCTATTTTTGGCGCAAAGTCTATTTTTAGACATATGGATCATGTTCTATGAGTTGCAAGATGCTATTTGTGGATGGTTGGTCAAGTCGGAAAAAATATATGGATTTCTATTTTTAGACATACTGGGCAAATCTATTTTTAGATTGCCAGTCTAAAAATAGATATGTCAAATATTATTAGCTCTTAATAATATTTGGACTATAAACATTATCTTATTCTCTTTGAGCACTTCAGTTAAGTGCACAGATGTGGCACAGGAGCTGACAGAAGGAATTACACTATTCCTGAGGGTTATGTGGAGCTATTGCATGGATACTTCAGTTAGAACTCATGTGACAAAGTTTGGTGGAGTTGATTGAGGAAGTTAGTGGAGTTGTATTCAGTTTAACTAATCTAAACATAGTTGAGCTATTTGTATCCAGTTTAAATAATTGATACAATTAGTGAGAGTGGTGTGAATTAATTATTAATTAATTCACTAATTATAAACTCATTAATCAACTAAAGAATGCATCAGTTAACTTCAGTGCATGGACAATTTCAGTGGAGACCAGTGCAGAAATAGGTGAAAGAGCAGGTTAACTATCAGTTGTGACTATACTGTTGCTATTTGCAACACAGAGATAGGTGGAGAAACCCATGAGGATTGCGCAGTACAAGCCAGGTGGTTTATCTATTTAATGAAGCCATCCACCAGTTGAAAAGCATATTAGTGGCTATCAAGTGGCAAAAGATTGGAGCATGTGTTTTGCTAGATCTAGCTTGATGGTGTGTAACGATTCGAGGGTTGTCTTTGAGAGCTTGTGAGGGCTTTGTACAATGATTGTTACATGATCTCCATGACATATAATATACAGATAGTTGGGGTTTTCAGCTTTAAGCTTTCCCATTAAATATTGTGTTCATATGTGTGATTGTTTGTGGTTTTAATGTGTGCATGCAATTGTTTTTATTTCCGAAATTAATGATCAATGGTAGAAGAGATTATGTATTATGCATGAAGCTAAAATAGTGTGTGATCAGGAGAATCTCGGTGAATAATATATCATTTATTCAAATATCTACAAGTAGTGTTGTTTAGCACCGGGTGTTCCCGAGCGGGAATCCCACCTATTTCCTTTGAGGAGCCTCATTAGGAGAGTTTTCATTCATCATTCCACATTAGGTTTTTAGGCCAAGCTTCAGCCAACCTCATCAATGCATTTTTTGCCAAAGATTGTGCAGTGTTGCTGGGTGCAGTAGTGGAAGGGATTGGAATCCTGGTTCCTGAGCTAGTTTCTCATTGGAGGAAGGTTTCCTTCACTTGAGGGACCTTTTTGGAGAGCTCCAGAGATGATTTCAGATCTGTGGTATCATACCACACATTTCCCATACATTCCCAGCATTTTTCTAGCTAGGGAATGCGTTATTTTGGAGGCAGTGCTCAGTGCATGGTTTGGTGGCTTCATTGCAGTGTTTCCTTGTGATTGAGAGGTTCATCCTTTCATGGGAGGAAGCCCTTGAAGTATCTACATCAGATCAGACATATTTCTAGCCTTGTACACTCATGTGCTACAGTGTTTCAGTGGTGATTTAGTAAATTACTGAATAACACATTTTGTATGAGAAGTGTTTGATAAGAAACCCTTGCCGGATTATCTTGTATCTTGTATAAGGAGAATAGATCTCAGTTCTTAATGCACATTTGATTAATTTATGAGTATATATATTTGTCTTCTTATTTCCTGAGTTAAAACTCTCATAAGACTGCGCAGTCACTTTATGCATCAACTCCGGTAAAATGCAGTTTTGGGGTTTTTAGTCATTTTCAGCTACACTAGTGTGGGAGGTCTGTTTAACCCAGCTAGTTTCATTTATTTCTGATCTCCTCTTGTATTTAGATGCTAGATGGATGTATCTATGGGATCCAAGTGATAATTTTACTATTTTATTGCATATGTTGCTGGAAATGCATTTTTAGTGCATGATTCATGAGTTGTTCCAGATTTGGAATATTACAATGGTATCACAACATGATCTCTGGATCAGCCTGTGAGATCCAGCTATCAGAGGAAGGAGAGATTGAAAAAATCTAGAAAGATTCAGTATGTGAAGGAAGGAAGGAAGACAAGCTTACCAAGCTTCTTCCAAAATCTATGCAAAGCTTTCAAGGAGAGCTGAAGAAGATGAGATTGGAGATGGGATCTCCAAAGGAGGTTGAATCTAGAGTTGAATCTATATTTGCACATGGTGAGTGTGAGCATGCAGCTGCACTCCATGATGCACAGCATAGTTAAGTGCCTAGAGCTATCTTGAGATGGATGGGAGGAGTAATAATTCCTAAGAGGAGAACTCTTAGTGATTTGTTGCAGGAGTATGAATCTAAAACTGAGAGGTTTAGAGATCATACTGACTTCCAAGAGTTTTGCAAGATCCAGGTGGAGAAGAGCAAGCAGTAGGATGCAGGTAGATTTCTTCTATCTATTTTTGCCGGATCACCTACATGTTCAGCTAGAGCTTGGGTGAAGGAGCTAGACTCCTATTTTCAGTTGCACCACATTTCTGAAGATGAAGCTATTAGATTTGCAGCACTACATTTCAGAGGTAAGGCTCATGCATGGTGGATTTCTGAATCTTGTTCTTTAAATAATGTAAACACTTCCTCTTATGCAAGATTCATAGAAACTTTTATGGGGAGGTTTGGTGCAAAACTTCCTAAGACACATGAGCAAGGAAAAATTGATAAAACAAAACCCTTGCATGTGATGGAGGAAACCCCACTTCAGAAAAACATGGGAGGAGCTGACATCTTGCATTACACATTGCTGGAAACAAGACCTCCAGTTCATATTCTTGAACAAGAGGGAATGGGGATCTCTTTTTCACAGGAGGATCCAACTGTTGAGATGTTGCCCATAAACATTGAGGAAGATGAGGGCAACAACGTTGTCACATCTAGAGCACATCCAGTGCCTCATGCAGAGGGAGGAGGAGCACATGCTCCAACAGGAGGGATTCTTGTATCCTTACAAGAATTTCCCAGGATCTCATACATGGAGGTCCAGGCATAATCAGTGAGCAGCATGATTGTGCAGCACTCCAGCTGGAAGAAGGAGGTAGGGAGGAAGAGCAGCATCATGTGATGAAAGGAACACACCCTTCTCTATTTCAGAGAGCTAGTGCAAAGAGGAGGCAGACTGTATTATGCTGTGAGATCAAGGGCAAGGTTTCCCAACCATATGTGTAGTCTACTCTTGACATAGATGTCTCACTTCATGGAGGCATTCCACCTAGGAGGCCACCTGATCTAGAGTTGATGAAAGACATATTTTCTTTGGATTCACCACTCTTGGACTTTGGAGAAGTGAAGAGTTTGGAGGAAGACTTTAGCATGGGGGATGTCAAAGTAGTAGGAAACAACATGACGAGAGCTTTAGATGCCAGATCACCAGCGCTGTCTCTTGGGAGGATTGATCCTTATTGGAGCTCTCAGCTCTTGGTAGAGTACTCCAAGGATCTTGGTGCATGCATGATTCTTGATGACCTGGATGGAGATGATAGATACATGGTGGATGATGTGGTCATCTATTCCTATGGCAGGATCTTCTTGACTATATCCTCTAGTCTCAAGGAGAAGCTGCTACATGTAGCACATGAGGAATTATCTTCTATACACCTTGAGGTAGATTTCCATTTGATGGAGGAGTTCACTTGGGAGGGCATTCAACATGACATATTTCAGCATATGAAGAGATGCATAGCCTGGATGATGATAGAGAGTATGTAACAACCACCTTCCTACTCATTTGGAGTGAGGGAGAATTTCCAGTTGAGCCATTATAGCTCAAGATCTCAAGTACATGATGAAGGAGGTATCATTTCATATTTTGTTTTCTACTTCTTTTCATTATTTGAGCAGCATGATGTAACAAGAAGAATTATCTCTTCTTGCATATTGTATGATGATGTACTTGCAGCTACTTGTAGCCTTGATTTTGGCTATCCTTTTGATGGTTTGTGGGGGAAACCACATGATCCTTGGTGTGCACCATTGACACCATATTGTAACTTCATGTTTTCATCTTATGAGATGATTGTGGCAGCAAAAAAGTGGCTGGTAAAGCACTTGTTATTTCTTATGTTGATGCAGGCAAAGGATGCATTGCGCTAGTTCCATGAGTGGAACTATGATTCGCTCTCCAGTTTTCATTTGGAAACTTGTTCTTATTGTAATTTGCTTCCATATATTGCTGACATGTTTATGATCATGAGGAGCTTTGTTTAGAGAGTGGGCTTGAGATGGAAGATGCCCATTGGGAGCATGATTCTCCCCACTTTATATGTTGTATATTTCAGTAGGGACCATGGTCAAATCATGATTGCCACATCACACTTTTTCTCTTCTTGTGGGGAGAACCACTTGGGGAACTTGAGGAGGAATTTCATGGCTGAACTATTTGTTGGGACATCATACAAGTTGACCACCATGATCTTATTCTATGGCTTGTATGAGGGAGAGATGAGGCAACATCAAAAGTTGTTGTTGCTGTGGTTGTACTTGGGAGAGTATGGGAAACATTCTTCCCATACTTTTCATGAGATTCCTGAAGAGAAGAAAGGCACATTCATGGTGCAAGGAGGCTACCCTTCAGCATTGGAGGATCGTGAGAGACTTCCATGTAGGAAGGTGTTAGGTCCCTATATTACTAGTATAGTCCCTTATTGTTATTAGTGTAACCCCCTTATTGTTATTATTTTACCCTTGTAACCCCCATTTTTATTATTGTGCCCTTAAATTATTATTGTTAGGTTGGCTAGGATTACATTGTGGCCCACTAGGATTACATTATGGCCACATGGACTCCTATATATAGAAAGGAGGTTTTGTAAATTGTATCATCCAAGAATTGTTTCATTTGCTGTAATGTGTTGGAAGTTTTTCCCCCTCGAAGTGGCTTATTTCTAAGGCATTGATATCTCTTTTCTTCTATTTTTGGAGCTGGTTACACAACATTTGGTATCAGAGGTTTGGATTCTAGGGTTTCGCTACTCCAAACAGGTCATCGTGGCATGTTCGCTATAAATTTCTTTCTACGAAGTTTCAGAAGCTGAAATTTTTAGGGTGCGAAGTTGAAATCCAGAGGAACATCGTCAAAAAATTTCAGAGCTTGGTTCGCAATATTGTTGGAGTTTTGATCTATGGAAGTTAGGTCTTTTTTAAGGCTCATAAACAGGTCATCGTGGCATTTGCGCTATAAATGTTTTTCTACGAAGTTTCAGAAGCTGAAATTTTTAGGGTGCGAAGCTGAAATCCTAAGGAACATTTTCAAAATATTTCAGAGCATGGTTCGCAATATTTTCAGAGATATGATCTGTGGAAGGTAGTACTTTTTTAGGCTCCTGAATTTCATCTCAAAGAGGTGATCATGGGAAAATCTTCATAACTCTCTCTTTGAGATTTGGATTGGAGTGCCGTAAAAATCGGTTGCAAGTACACAGACTTCAGTTTCTTGGCTATCAATTTTAGAACCAAAGGATGAAACAGTGACACGTGGCAAGTCGTACAAGTTCACTCCACTAAACCAGTCCATAATTAGGTCATTGTGGGAGATTGGACACAAATTTTTCTTGGAGAATCCAAACTAGGTCAGACCTGTGGCATTCAAAAGATAATTCAAAGGGATACTTTGGTACCAAAATTAAAATATTGAAGTGTTGCAATCACAGAGATAATCCAATTTCAATATCGAGCTCCTCAAAAGCAAGAAAAGGGTGTGTATTTTTTTTTCGAATTGCATAAGTCTTGTTTGAAGAATCAATTTGAATTGATTCCAAGGGCATATTTTAGAATAGATATCAGTATTGGGTTCTAAAATATGCCTCGTAAAAATAATTCAAAACCCATTAAGCCTTCAGAAGGCTCTACTATGACTCATGAAGATGAAGAATTGCAGCATGATCTATCAGAATTACAAGAGCAAGTGCAACAACTTTCACTCTCGCAAAGAGCAACAAAAACTGAAATGGAAGTTTTGAAGAAAGGCGTGGAAGCGAAGATGGATGGTTTGAAGAAAGGCATGGAAGCTAAGATGGATGGCATGGAAGTTGGCATGGAAGCTAACATGGAAAAAAACATGGAAAACATGAAGAATGATCTAAAAGCAGACATCGAAGGTCTGACAAATTTGATACAAGAAATGTTTCCTAATAGTGAAAAGATAGTAGAAGAACCTCATGATGAGAACAAAATAAATTTTAATCGTGATTTCATAAACTCTAATGTTGGCGGGAAGAACTACCATATTCCAAAAATGGATATGAGGAAGTTTGATGGAAAGGATCCTGTAACATGGATACTACAAATGGAGAAATATTTTGATCTCCATAATGTGAAAAACACACAAAAAGTAGGCATTGCAACTTTACATTTACAAAAAAATACATTTGTATGGTATTGATGGCTTTGCTCCCGTAAAATTTTTTTCACTTGGTCAATTTTTACGGAGGAAATGATAGCACATTATGAGGATACAAAGAGCAACACCTTCTTTAGCCAATTGATAAATCTCAAACAAAAGGGTTTAGTGGGGCAGCATATTGAGGACTTCCAAAAATTGAATATAAGGGTAACTGATATTCCAGAGGAACACATGATCGACCTCTTCATAGGCACTTTAAAAGATAACATCCAACATGAAGTTCGCGTTCTGGAACCGGATTCATTGGAGAAGGCATTCAGGTTGGCAAGAAAAGTAGAATGTAAAATAATGGCGACAAGGAAGCCTACCACTCAACTATATAAAGAAGGAAGTGTTGCTATGCCTAGATTTCCACAACCTACAAGGTTGACACCACAACAATTGGAAGAAAAAGGAGCAAAAGGACTTTGCTACAGTTGTGATAGCAAATACACTAAAGGTCATAAGTGTGCTAAGAAGAAATTATTTTACATAGATTGTGAAGAGGAAGAAGAAAATGAACAAGAAGAGGATATACACCAGGAACCAGCCCTAGAAGAGGAAGAAATGAATCCGACCATATCGTGTAATGCGCTGGCAGGAATTACCACTCCTCAAACTCTCAAGATAAAAGGACAAATCAAGAAGAAAAAGGTAATAGTGTTGATTGATTCAGGTAGCACCCATAATTCTATTCATTGTAAGGTAGCCAAGGAATTAAATTGTTTCCTATACCCAACACCAGAATGTCAAGTGATGGTTGCAAATGAAGGAACTATAAATTGCTCTAGAAAATGCCATAATATCAAGCTAACCATTGGGGAATATGTATTGACTAGTCCAATGCTTTCCATTCCTATCGGAGGTGTTGATGTTGTACTAGGAGTACAATGGTTACAATCCTTGGGGACGGTAGCTTTTACTTTTCAAGAAATTTTCTTGAAATTTTTTTTAGAAGGAAAGGAAGTCGAATTATGGGGTATTGATGGGAAGCCAGGAAAGATAATAAGCTCTAATTTCATGAAAAAGCTTCTAAATAAAGAACAACGAGGCTAATTGCACAATTATGCTCACTAGAAGTTCCAACATCAAAATCATCTATTTCTGCAGATCTCCAACAAGTCTTGGACAATCATTCCAAGGTGTTTGAAACTCCCAAAGGACTCCCACCTATTCATGATCATGATCATGCTATTCATTTGATTCCGGGAAGTGTTCCTCCAAACATCGGGCCTTATAGATATCCTTATGTCCAAAAGAGCGAAATTGAACGTATGATTGCAGAAATGTTAGAGGCGGGTATAATTCAACCTAGTCAAAGTTCTTTCTCTGCTCCTCTAGTATTGGTACACAAGAAGGATGGATCATGGCGAATGTGTCCGGATTATAGGGAGCTCAATAAGCTCACCATTAAAGATAATTTCCCATTCCTGTGATTGATGAATTATTGGATGAATTACATGGAGCAATTTATTTTACCAAGTTGGATCTTCGTTCAGGATATCATCAAATTAGAATGAAGACTGAAGATATTCCAAAAACGACATTTCGAACTCATGAGGGTCATTATGAATTTTTGGTCATGCCTTTTGGCCTTACCAATGCACCTTCTACATTTCAAGGGTTGATGAATTCCTTTTTCAAACCCTTCCTTAGAAAATTTGTGCTAGTATTTTTTGATGATATACTAATCTACAGCAGGTCTTGGAAGGATCATGTTGAACATGTTGAGAGGGTGCTCAAACTATTGCAGGAGAAACAATTATATGCAAAAACATCCAAATGTTTCTTTGGAGTACAAGAGGTGGAATATCTAGGTCATATTGTATCTCACGAGGGTGTTAAAGTAGACCCTAACAAAATTAAAGCCATTAAGGAATGGAAAGTCCCCACAACCATAAAGCAGTTGCGAGGATTTCTTGAGTTAACACGGTATTATCGCAAGTTTGTTAAGAATTATGGGAGAATAGCAGCACCTCTAACAACATTATTGAAGAAATATGCATTTTCATGGACTCCTGAAGCAAATAAGGCCTTTGAACATCTTAAAGAGGCAATGTGCCTAGCACTGGTCTTAGCTACGCTAGACTTCACAAAAACCTTTATTGTAGAATGTGATGCCTCAAGAAATGGAATTGGTGTTGTTTTAATGCAAGAAGGAAGACCCATTGCTTTTGAAAGTCGTCCAATCAAAGGAAATTATTTACATAAACCTATTTATGAGAAGGAAATGTTAGAAATATTGCATGCACTAAAGAAATGGAGAACTTACTAATGGGAAGACACTTCAAGGTAAAAACTGATCATGATAGTCTTAAACACTTTTTGGAACAAAGACTATCTTCAGAAGAGCAGCAAAAATGGGTCACAAAGATGTTGGGTTATGACTTTGAAATAATCTACAAAAAAGGAAAGCTTAATGTTGTTGCGGATGCACTCTCAAGAAAGAATGAAGAGGTGGAAGCATTTCTTTGTGCCATTTCTATTATCCAACCAGATTGGATAACCGAAGCAAGAGATGAATGGAAGAAGGACAAAGATGTATGGGCACTCATTCAAAAGTTGCGGCAAGATCCTAGTACATCTAATACATTTAGTTGGAAAAATGATTCCTTATGGTACAAAGATCGCTTATATCTTTGTAATAATTCCTAACTAAAACAAAAGATTCTTCTGGAATTGCACACTTCTCCTTTAGGAGGACACTCAGGATTTTTAAAAACTTACCACGGGGTGAAGAAAGAATTTTTTTGGGATGGCCTTAAATCTGATATTCGAAAGTTTGTGGCGGAATGTTTGGTTTGCCAGCAGAATAAAGTGGAAACAATTAAGACCCCAGGACTTCTACAACCTTTATCCATTCCAAGTCAACGTTGGGAGGAGATTTCCATGGATTTTATCACAGGTTTACCTAAGTCCGAAGGAAAGAATGTCATCATGGTGGTAGTTGATAGACTTACCAAGTATGCACACTTTTGTGCATTATCTCGTCCATTTAAAGCAAGTACAGTTGCTACTACATTTGTGGACAGAATTCAAAAGCTACATGGAAGCCCAAGGGTTATTGTGAGCGACAGAGATCCCATTTTTACTGGAAATTTTTGGACGGAGTTATTTTCTTGTTTGGGTACTCAATTAACTCATAGCTCATCTTATCATCCTCAATCTGATGGTCAAACTGAGATAGTAAATAAATGTTTGGAAGGATATCTTCATTGTTTTGTATCTGATAAAAAAACACAATGGGTCAAGTGGTTACCTCTCATTGAATGGTGGTATAACACTTCCTTCCATACTGCAGCAAAAATGACCCCATTTATGGCACTTTATGGATATGATCCACCATCCATCACATCATATTTAAGAGAAAATTTGAAGGTTCAAGCAGTGGAAGATCACATCGAGCATCAGCAAGAAGTTCTCCAACTCTTAAAGGATAACCTAAATTTGGCACAAAATCGAATGAAACAACAGGCAGATCAACATCGCAGCGAGAGAAGTTTTGATGTAGGAGATTGGGTATTTTTACGGCTACAACCGTACAAACAAATGTCCCTCAAGCAAGCTAAGAAGGATAATAAATTATCACCAAAGTACTATGGTCCTTACAAGGTGTTGCAAAAGATTGGTACTATGGCATGCAAATTGGAGCTTCCTGCTTCTTCGCGAGTACATCCAGTTTTCCATGTTTCATGCTTAAAGAAGGTTATAGGTGAAAATCTTCCAGTTCAAACAATATTGCCAGAACTTGATGAGGAAGGAAAAATCATATTGTAACCTGAAGCAGTCACGGAAACAAGAACTCGACAGCTATGAAATCGATCAATTTCAGAGTATCTCATCAAGTGGAAGAACTTACCCACTGAAGATTCTACATGGGAGGATGAGAATTTTATACAGAAGCACCCAGAGCTACTCAAGCGTTGAGGACAACACTTTTTGAAGGAGAGGGGCATGTTAGGTCCCTATATTACTAGTATAGTCCCTTATTGTTGTTAGTGTAACCCCCTTATTGTTATTATTGTACCCTTGTAACCCCCATTTTGTTATTATTGTGCCCTTAAATTATTATTGTTAGGTCAGCTAGGATTACATTGTGGCACACTAGGATTACATTATGGCCACATGGACTCCTATATATAGAAATGAAGTTTTGTAAATTGCATCATCCAAGAATTTTTCATTTATGTAATTTATTGGAGGTTGCCCCCTCGAAGTGGCTTATTTCTAAGGCATTGATATCTCTTTTCTTCTATTTTTGGAGCTGGTTACACAACAGAAGGAGATCTTCTCACTTAGCAACATGATGGTGGATGGATTTGGCATATGGAATGTCAAAGGGAGGAGTCATGGAGCCTTATTTCTAAGGCCTACACCACTGACACATGGGAGAGTGTTCTTATTGATGGAGTCTTCCAAGGAGTATATGTATGCCTTCTTCTTGCAGATTTTTATGAGGGAATCCTCATGGGGGAACTTATACATGGACCTCACTTTCAATTCACACATGATGCATGGTAAGAAAAACATTTATGTGCTTAGTGATTACTCTATTAAGTATTTGTATTTTCTCACCATATGTAAACAATGCATTGCTCCACAAGAGAGCAAGATTATTTATGGGTTTCCTGGTCACTTTAGGGCCAAATCTTGTATTATTGATCACCCATCTCTACATGACTTTGGGAAAATGTTGTATTGTGTTGATTTTATACAACTGATCTATATTGTTTCTTACTACTTTATAGTAGATGAGCTAACAAGCATAGCTAGAAATTCCATGGAGGACAATTTGCCACTTGATATTCTGAATCAGCAGTTGGGAGGATTGCGTTGTATCCACCAGGGAGACCATATGTATCATCCAAACTTGCACATAATATTCAGCCATTTTCTGATTTGGATGCCATGTGGTGATGATGTGCCATTCATCTTGTATGGGATGGTTTGGGTTGACATGACTCCTGATTTTGGAGGGGGGATCCTTGGAGACTCAATCTTCTTCTTCTTTCCATTGGAGGGAAATCATGTTGTAGCCCGAGATCAGCATACCCTCTACACTTATCATCAGTGGAGAGGAGGACAGCGTGGGATAGACCCTCTTTCCTATCATGTTCATTTATTTAGCCCACCTACATTTCAAGAGCACAAGGTGGAGGAGACTTTTCATGAGTTACCATGTTGGAGGGTGACTCACTTCATTTGGATGATAGCATGGGTGAGGGAGGCACTCATTCACCATTATGATCATCACCCCTACTATGTGGAGGCCATGAGATAACAAGAAAGTTTCCATTCACACTTTTCACCTTTGATTGATGTAGACCATTTGGTTTTTCACACTTGGGAGGAAACATTGGATTACATTTTATTTGCAGATTCTCTTGATGCAGTGATGGAGGCTATTGATGGGAGGCCACATGAGGAAGAGGGGAGATATTTTTCTCTCCCTATAAATTTTCTTGAGGACAATAAAATATTTTTGAGCGGAGGACTGTACTGTTCCAAAATTTCAGCCTCCAAGCTAAATGGAACATTAGAGTTAGCAGTAGCTCTAGCCAATGAATAAATGGGAAGAAAAGCCCATAAGTCTCCTAAGGAGGAATAAAATAATCCAAATGTGAAAGGGTACACTCTTTCAAGCCTAATAAAACACCTCCATGTGTGAATAGGGATAAAATCAAGCTGCTTTGACTAAGTCAACAGCACAGTTTTAGTGGAGAAGGAATCCAAGGAGGAATAACATAGTTTTGGAGGGAGATGTATATTTGGATAGAGATGACCTAATTGAGTGGGGCCAAAGGAAATAAAACTCATGTTTTATATAATTAATAGGATGGAAACATTATTCATGATGTCTTAGATTATTTTTCATGTCTTCTCATACTTTTGCTTCCTCTTGTTGTTCAACAGAGTAGTAGTGTTGTTTAGCACCGGGTATTCCTGAGCGGGAATCCCACCTCTTTCCTTTGAGGAGCCTCATTGGGAGAGTTTGCATTCATCATTCCACATTATTTTTTTAGGCCAAGCTTCATACAACTTCATCAGCGCAGTTTTTGCTAGAGATTGTGCAGTGTTGCTAGGTGCAGTAGTGGAAGGGATTGGAATCCTGGTTCCTGAGCTAGTTTCTCATTGGAGGAAGGTTTCCTTCACTTGAGGGACATTTTTGGAGATATCCAGAGCTGATTTCAGATCTGTGGTATTATACCACACATTTCCCATACATTCCCAATGTTTTTCTAGCTAGGGAATGCATTATTTTGGAGGCAGTGCTCAGTGCATGGTTTGGTGGCTCCATTGCAGTGTTTCCTTGTGATTGAGAAGTTCATCCTTTCATGGGAGGCAGCCCTTGAGGGATATACATCATATCAGACATATTTCCAGCCTTGTACACTCATGTGCTACAGTGTTGTAGTGGTGATTCAGTAAATTACTGAATAACACATTTTGTATGCGAAGTGTTTGACAAGAAACCCTTGTCGAGTTATCTTGTATCTTGTATAAGGAGACTAGATCTCAGTTATTAATGCAAATTTGATTAATATATGAGTAGATATATTTGTATTATTATTTCCTGAGTTAAAACCCTCATAAGATTGCGCAATCACTTTATGCAGCAACTCCGATAAAATGCAGTTTTGGGATTTTTAGTCATTTTCAGCTACACTAGTGTGGGAGGTCTGTTTAACCCACCTAGTTTCATTTCTTTCTGATATCCTCTTTTATTTAGATGCTAGATGGATGTATCTATGGGATCCAAGTGATAATTTTACTTTTTTATTGCATATGTTGCTAGAAATGCATTTTTATTGCATGATTCATGAGTTGTTCCAGATTTGGAATATTACGGTTTGCAGGCCTATGTTTGAGGCTACACTGTTGTAGCATCTTCCAGGTTGTTTTCTTCAACACCACACCCAATCCCATTTGTTGGATGCAGCGTTCTGCCCCTTCTGATTCTGCAAATTTAAAGATGTGTTAAGATCACAGAAGGATACAGCGAGAGAAATATCATCGGAAATGGTGCCTAAAGAACCGTATACAAAGGGAAGCTTGTTAATTGGATGAAAGTGGAAATCAAGAAGCTCAAATTTGAATTAGAAGCAGAGGCCCAAAGCTGTTTTATGGTAGAGTGCAAAACACAAGGTAAAATCAGGTATCAGAACCTTGTGAAAATTATGGGTGTAATTTCCAATTGGGATGTCAAAATCCTTATCAATCGCCCTCATAGAGAAATTATTTGAAAGTCAAAATTGAGTAATTAAAATAATTTGAATACCTTTTCTCATAATTCCTGTGACCCTTAAAAAAACAAAAAAACAAAATATTGATGTAAATGAAACCCTCACCCTTATTTGGTCTTGAGAGCGGCTTCGCCCTTGAAATTTGAATGTTTTTAGTTATCTAGATAAATCAAAATTCTTGCCTACCCTGATCCGACCATTGATGAATCTAGAAGCATCTTGACTGCTATTTTCTCTCTCAAATTCATGCCCAATGGTAGTTTATACATGCATTTACAGGAGGACTCTACTCAGCTCGACTAGGCGACAATTCTCAGAATTGATATGCGTGTTGCAGAGGTACTGGTGTATTTACACAAAGAATGTGGAATCGGGGAGATTTTCCACTGTGATATTAAGCCCAACAATATTCTTCTTGATGAAAAGTTTGAGGCGTACATCAATGATTTTGTAATTTCACAGTTAATCGATCCATAGCTTCGCGGCATCACGCTTTGATGCGATGTCTGCTAATGCTTTCAACTTAAACTTCTTTATTTATTTGAGGTTTTCATCGACTTGTCAAAAAATAGGCTAAGCGGTATACTTCCTTCACATTTTGGGTTGCCCAAAGGCCTCAGGAGTTTAATAACTCCATCAATAAGTTGATAGAACTCAGAAACTTCAAATATGGGGTCAAGACCAAAAAAAATCTAAGATTGGTCAAAGACTATTGCAAACGCAACATGCAACTCAGATTCAAGAAATTGAAATAAAAAAAGCTCAATAAATTTGCTTGCAAGGCATTAAAATATGGGGTTTTGATGAGCTAAACAGAATCAGAAAATAGCATTTCCGAAGGTTCATTTTATAAATACCCGGTGGGCAGGTTGGGTAGGTTGTGGACTAAGGTGAGTAGCATCTTGAGCTTACTTCCCCTCAGAAGCCAATCCAGCGTGAGGCCAATCCGTCATGCATCTCCATAGCTATGGCGTCAACCAGCTACCTCAAACGATACAAAGAAATAGAACATCCCTCTTTGAAATCCGACAAAATGCTCACTAGAGGGTTCCACTTGCTCCTACTCCTTAATGGTGCGTGAATTTTTTTTTGCATGTAGGAATAAAAAATTATCAAAAAATTAAAAATAGAATCGTTCGGTTAAATTGTAGTTTAACCCTCCTTGTCAGTGATTTTTGGCTCATGAACTTCATTCAATTGTTTCTCATCAAGGGAAGAATTTTTTTCGAGACGGGAATTGCAATTAATTTAAAAATTAAAAATTAAAAACTAAATGTCAATAATAATATTTAAAAATATATATATAGTACTAAATTAAAAATTCAATATAAATAAATAAGATATTAAGATGCATATAGATTATTTAATATATAAAAATTATGAACATAATTAATTAATAGTTGGTCATATTTAAATTAAAAGACTCAAAATTAAATTTGTGGTTTTTTCTTCTTTTAATATAGACATAAAAATGTATGATAAAATGTCCTCTCTAAAGGTTTGATAGTTATTTTTTTTTTGGACTAAGCTTCCACCTATCATAATGAAGCTAAATGCCCAGATTTAGCATTATGAGATTGTTTTTTGGCTCCCCTTATGTTGACTATACTAGGGTTTGGGAGAAACCCTAATTTTGCAAGAAAGTGACCCCCTTTCTATTTTTAACCTACGCCTCTAAGGGCATAGTCTCATCGACATCGCATGACACCATGGTGGGATTTATTGCATAGAATGTCGCCCTAGGCCCTTGACTGTTCATATGCCTCAACATGTGCATTAGGGTTTTAGAGAATTATATATTTTCCCGACATCCTTGAAACCTTAGGCGTTGGTGATTGAAGTTCCAATATTTCCGTGAATTAATCATTACTCTCGACGGTGATTATCATCCTCACCTTCTCATCTTATCTCGAAAAATGATCACTCATATGCATCGGGGTTTACAAGGTACCTTATATAGCATTAGTCCTCATTCCCTCTCTTTTCATTAGGGTTTGTGCACGTAGTTTTTTTCCGGAGTTATCCTGTCATCAACCTTCATTTGCAAGGGTGTTTTCCCATTGGTCATATTGCGCATGTGTCCTTATGCTCTCCATTAATTTAGGGTTTGGATTATCATGGTCTTGTCCATATGTTATAAAATCCTAAGTTATCATAGCCATGAATCAAAGGTTAAAACCTTTTTCTCTTGAATTTCACTTTGGTGTGTATTACTCAACTTGTTGTCCACCAAGTTTTAAGGAATCATATCCATCATATCCATGAGCATAGGCATTATTTTCCCAAAATAAGGTTTTTTTATGTGTGAGAGAGTAAGCGTCCAGAGCTTGGCATTTCGCTTCATATGTTAATATTAGAAGAAATGTTTGAACATTCAAGTCATAATGGTTTACAAAACCACCTAGAAAGTCTATAGTGTAATCATCACAAGATATACTTAAGTTGAGGATAACCTTATCATGCTCGCTGAAGTCCTTACTTAATGCATGCCTAAAATTCTATTATTTCGTTAATAACCACATCTTTATATTGCGAATGTGAAACAACTTTGGATAGTGATACCCTAGAGCCATAAAGGGATTTACTATTCATATTAGTATTCATATTGGTTTATGGTGTGGCTTGTGCCTTCTTGTAATGTGGAATTGTAGGTATTTTCTTAAACCACTAAGGGGGGACCACCAATTCAAAAGGAATAAAGACATGGTGGTCTACATACAAGAGGGCTCTCGACCATATGTGTATTTTTTCACTTCTTTTCATGAGGTTGGCGTGTGTGCACATGGATAAACCAACACAGATTTTCGCCGAAAGCATCGCCCCAAACAATGAAAGGAGCACTGCCCAACTGGGCCTCACATGAAAATTTTGAAAGCACCAAGACGTTGGACACTGAGAAAGCATTGGGAAAGGGTGAACATGCAAGACTATGAGAAACAAAACACTTGGCTCTTCTAGTATTTTAATACGGTTACAGAAGAAATAGCTAAAGCAGAGGAAAATGCATCAATCATTTATGTACGAACCCCGTTTCTTGTTGCAACTATTTTGGAAGCAATTAATTCCAAATTAGACTTGGTTTTTTGCATGAAGGAGGGTGTTCCCCGACATGGTATGGTACGTGTAAAGAAAACTTTAAGAAAAGTGGCTCATGCTTGGAGTTTTGGCTTTATTGGCTGAACATGTGAGGATCATCAAAATTTCATCCAAAGGTCACATGTAAATAAATATTGGTAAAAATCTTGGTGGTCACTACAACACGAATGTGCACTCCAAAGTAGAGCATAAAAATCAAATGGTAAAGGGATTTAATGAGTTCTGATCATTACGAGAGAGAGAGAGAGGACGATTTGCGCTTTTTTTTTGGGCGATATGAACATTTATATTCAAGCCAGATGCCATGGGAATACGACACGTATGTATGTATATTATTAACATCCCATAACAAGGACCTTTTAATGATGTTAATGCGTTATTAGGGTGAAAGCGAAGCCACAGAATGGTGCAACCATACAACCTCTTTAGTTGTGGATGCGACCAATGCATTGGAGAATGCGAGCTGCAGGAAATTACTTTACAATCACACACCAACTTTTCAAGCCTGAATACGAATCAAATTATTTAAGCTTAATGCAAGCAGTGTTGCCATTAGGGGAATTTTGAGGTCTAAAATGGGCCTCCTAAGAAAAATGTACAACAAAAATAAACTTTATAACAACCAATAGGATTCAAGATGATGATGTCATCCATAATGGATGATTCACCATTTTTGGAGTAAAAAAGTAAAAATATTAAAAAATAATAAAATAATAAAACTACTTTTTAAACTCGTGTTTTCAACTTATCTCCCAACGTTTTTACTCAAATTTCGAGTGGGAGTACTTGTTGAATGAAAAATTTAATTCCTCATCCAAGGATTACCCATGTTGCATACTTTCAATGGACTCTGCTACACAAAAAATCAGAAATACATAAAAACACTTGATTACAATCATATTTTTCATGTATTTCTCATGTTTCGTGTAGTAGGACCCATATAAAGTATGCAACATGGGTACTCCTTGGATGAGGAATTAAATTTTGCATCCAACAATTACTCCCACTCGAAATTTGAGTAAAACATTTGGGAGATAAGTTGAAAATATTAGTTGAAAAAGTGGTTTTTTCATTTTTCCCTCTAAAATTTGATGATGTCATCAAATCTTATTTTATTATTTCCACTATTATTTTATAATTTCCTTAGGAGGCCCATTTTAGACCTCAAAATTCCCCTAATGAGTGGTCGCACTGGGTTCTTAAAACACAAACAATAGTTATCTTTGTCCACCTATTGAAATCGTCTTTCAGATGAGGCATGTTCTACTACAATAATGCCCATGATGCTATGTGTCCTGCGATGGGGGGGTTATACTCCAAGTTGTAAGGTTTTTTTTGTGACTATGTTCGAAGGATTATCGAGTTACTTTATTTCAGATTACTTGAGAACATTGAGTTTACCTCTGAAGGTGGTCCTCGATGAGCTATCGCATATTTGCAAAATGTTGTTTTCCTGTGTGGATGACCCAGTTCCAACACCAATCTCATTAGCATTTCAAGGATAGTATGAAAGGAGGTGATCCAGTCACTATTTCAAGAATTTCGAATTGGCCAAGTGAATTTTGTGTGTAAGGATGACTCACACATTATAGTTGAAGCCAGTCGAGACTCGCATTGATGGAATTAAATTCTTGGCCAAGGCTATAGATCAATCGTTGAGTCGTAGCCTCAAGTAATAGCTGGGAGGTACGACCTCTGGCCAGTTGTCACCAGTTGCTGAGTTTTAGTCTCAAGAAGCAGGGGTCAATGCAACCTACCTGACCTGGCGACCAATGCGACCTCCACTAGTTGCACTGCATAATCACATATTAATGCCCCAGAAAATGCGACCAGTTCAACTAGTGTGACTCTCCCTTTGTTTTGACGTTGCGTGGAGGCCACCAGTATTAATTACGTAAATGAGAGTGAAGTGATCACTATTGCAAGTGACATACACCATATCAAGATACATAATTCATGTATGCATCTTGTCTATGGTTGTTGGAACCTTGGTGAGGCTCTAAGAAGGATTGTTGAAGGAGTTGTTGTGATCAAGGCCAAAGGAGAAGCTGATACTTGGAATGTATTGAATCAGTAGTACATGCAAGGTCTGTTTTGGGTAATATATGTGAGCTATAGAGCTTGGATAATGATACATCTCTACCTTCGCTAAAAAAATTGCTTCTCCATCTTAGCTTGGGAGGCAAACCCAAACAACTGGAAAGGTTGCATGTTGTAAGCTTTGCAACAAGAGGCATCCCTACACATGTTAATGTTTCCTTGGTGGTGTATTTGGCTTGTGATAGTGTTTTTGTAGATTCTGTTGTGTTCCATAGTGCTGATCTAGCTCATCGAGCCTGAGGAAATTTACAAGTTGTAGCTCACTATAATGACTCCGTAAAGGGACTAATATTGAAGTTGTTGGATACTTCCTGGTGTTCATTAATGCCCCCACAACTAGTTAAATTACACATTTGTGGAGTTGCAGCCAACACCCATTCAAGTGTAAGCCCACAGGAAAAATATTGGTTGAAGAGACATAGGGGAACTATAAAATCTGATCTCTCTGACAATATTGTGGCACAAAAATTGACCACACAAGTGTCTTAATTGATTGTTTGTTAATATCATACTTTCAATTAGTTGAATGTGCTTCTAGTATCATTATTTGATTATAAATACATATGACCCATCTAGGGTGTCATCTAGCGAGCAAGGTGGTTCCTTAAAAAGCTCCAGGAACCTCGCAATAAACTCAAAGGTACCTAGAAATCGCATTATTTCAACGGTTGGGAAACAAACATTCTAGAATTTGCAAGAACCCTCAACGTCCTCCTCTTCTCACTCATCATAATGCTAGTATCGCTCACCAATATCTCAACAGTTATGCTAATATTGATTTAAGCATGTAACGGTCAATAGGCATGAGAGAGCAGTGAGGAAGTTGAAGTGTCATGAGGGGAGGTCAAGGGTCAGTTGAAGCTAGGACTAGATAACTGACTTGTGCTTCAGAGCTAGAGGCACTAAACACTTGGTAGCTAGTAGAGGGATTTGTAGTGAGGCTAGGGCTTTAGCTAGGGAAGCATGCTAATATGTACCAAGTGCCAAGATGTGATAATGTGTGTTAAGTAGTGTTATTTATTTCTAGGGAAACACAAGGGAGAACTAGGTAAAAATGCATGGAAATGAATGAATTATAAGTGTGTGTGACAGGTAGTGTCAACGAGTTCTAGGTGTGTTAAGGAGGGAGTGACATGGTATGTTAGGAAATTCTAAGGCATGCTCGAGTGCCAGGGAAGAATGCAACCAAGATGTGCCAAGTGCCATGGTGTGCAAACATGTGCTAGGAAGTGTTACAAAATGCTATGAAAATAGAAGGGAGCACTAGGTAAAAATAATGCATGGAAATGAATGAATAATATTTTGTGACAGGAAGTGTCAGTGAGTTCCAGGTGTGCTAAGGAGGGAGTGATAATATATTCTAGGGAGTGTTACGACATGCTAGAGGCCAAGGAATCACACCAAGATGTCCAAGGTGCTAGGGTGTGCCATTGCATGCTAGGGAGTGTTAGGGAGTGCCATGGAAACACAAGGGAGCACTAGTTTCAAATGCATGGAAATTAATGAATAAGAGTGTGTGATAGGGAGTGTCAGTGAGTTCTAGGTGTGTTAAGGATGGAGTGATAAGGTATGCTAGGTAGTGCCAAGAAATGCTAAACTTCTAGGGTGACATGCCAAGATGTGTCAGGCGCTAGGTTGTGTCAATGCATGCCAGGGAATGTTAGCGAGTGCCATGGAAACACAAGGAGGAACTAGTTCAAAATGCATGGAAATGAAGGTTGAATAAGACTGAGTGATAACGAGTGTTAGTGATTTCGAGGTGTGTTAAGGAGGGACAGAGAAGGTTATATGTTAGGTAGTGCCAAGGCATGCTAGAGTGCCACGACATGTCAGGGAGTGGTAGGTGTCTTAGGGAGTGCCAAAGCATGCCAAGGAATGCATGGGGTGCTAACACATGCCACATAGTGCCAAGGGATTATTATACGTTCCAAGTGCTATGGCATGTCAAGATGTAAAATATTTTTCTCAGTTGTTTTATGGCCACAGTTGGACATAAGCCTTGACTTGGTAACTTGTAACTTGTTAAGTGGGCTAATTTGAAATTATACATGAATAGCCTAAGATGAGTTATATTCAATTCTTAGGTGAAAAAGGCATAGTCTAGTTGTAGTAACGGTACCTTCACCAAGTTTTTGTAGTCTAGATAAGGCTTGGTTAGGTTCCCAAGTCCCAAAAACATTAAGGGTAGTTGTGAGGGCATGATAGCTAGGGTGTTCTAGGGTGTCACAAGAAATGAAAAGGCATGCTAACACATGTTATAAATTTTCAATGCAAGTTGAAGAGTGTTAGAGAGTGCTAGTGAATCACAAGGGAGAACTAAGTGAAAATGCATGCAAATGAACAAATAAGAGTGTGTTCCAAGGAGTGTCAACGAATTTCAGGTGTCTCAAGGAAAAAGTATGTTAGGAGAAGGTAATAATAGAACTTGTAGGAGGGAATCATATGGTTACAATAAGAGGTTGGTCAAAGCGGTTTCAAATAAAGGGAGACTTTGCGTTGGGCACAACATTGTTTTCCCAATGACTTGGTTGGGTTCCCAAGTCGCAAAAAAAGTAAGGCTATCGATGAGGGCATGACAACTAGGAGTGCTAAGGTGTGCCAGAGAATTCCAAGAAGTACTAACACATTGTTGGAATAGGGTTCCCTAACCTGCGTTTTTGTATAAATTTTGTGTATTCGGTCTTGCGTAGGGGTTTTGAGGTGGGTCAAAGCCCCTAAAGTTTTGTAACGGGTTAAAGGGTAGCTCTAGGGTCCGTAAACCATGATTTTTGGACCATAGGATAGCGAAGGCTACAATATTATAAATAGAGAGATAGTTGGGTCTATTAAGTAGGAAGTCATAAGATTTATGCTACGTGCAAACTGTTAGATCCATTTGGGTTGTTTTGGGTAAGGACGCCTGCTGGCTGTGTGCATGGAGATCCTCAATCCTACTGTGTGCGGACCCCGCTAGGCTGTGTGTGCAGGATGTGTTTGGGTTGTAAGTGGATCCTTGATATTAATGAATGCAAAGTATAGTTGAAGTATCTGTGTGTTATCTGAATCGATTATGTTTACTGCTGAAGCACATCTATGATATTGATTTAAGCTGTGAATGTATCTGTGTTCTGGAATTGGCATGAGTATATCTATGATCTAAAATTAGTTGTGATTCTAATGCTCTGTGATGGTATTTGGTAATGCGCACGTGGATGAAAATGTACTAACTAGATCTGATAGCTTTGTTATGGTTATATGATGGTTACACTGTTAAAACAGCTGCGAATAGACTCATTCTGTGCGAACTAAATAAGCTGCAACCTAGATCTTAATTGTATTACCTACTCTCTCCCAGGGTTCAAAAACCTGGTTTCGGCACCCTCCCATACTACTTTAGGTGAGACCTTGGCCTACATGAGTAGGTCATTTTCGAAAGGGCCAGTAGTATAGGGGTTTGTTGGCAAACCTTAACCTCTGAACCTAGGTCAGGATCCCTCAAGCCAACACACATGCTAAACAATTCCAAGGCATGTTAGGCATGCCAAGACAAGGAAACTGTTAAGGCATGCCAAGATGTGTTGGGTGCTAAGGTTTGGTGAAAACGCATGCTAGGGAGTGTTAGGTCCAAGTGATAGGCAAAAACAAGGGAGAAATAGTTTCAAATGCATGGAAATGAAGTGTTGACGAGTTTCAGGTGTGCTAAGGAGGGAGTGACAAGGTATATAATGCAGTTCCAAGGCATGCTAGAGTCTTAGGTAATCATACCAAGATGCATCAAGTGCCAATGTGTGCCAATGCGTGCTAATGAGTGTTAGGGAGTGATAGGGAAACAGAAGGGAGTACTATGTTAAAATGAATGGAAATGAATGAATAAGAGTGTGTGATAGGGAGTGCCAGCGAGTTCCAAGTGTGCTAAGGAGAGAGTGGCAAAGTGTGCTAGGTAGCACTAAGTCATTCTAGAGTGCCAGGATGGCATGCGACCAAGATGTGTCAGGTGCCAGGGTGTGCCAACATGTGCTAGGAAGTGTTAGGGAGTGTTAGGGAAACACAAGGGAGTAGTAGGTAAAATTAGTGCATGGAAATGAAAAAATAATAGTTTGTGACAGGAAGTGTTAGTGAGTTCCAGGTGTGCTAAGGAGGGAGTGACAAGGTATGCTAGAGGTTAGGGAAACATGCCAATATGTGCCAGGTTATAAGGTGTGCCAATGCATGTCAAGGAGTGTTATGGAGTGAAAAGGAAAGTAAAGGGAGCACTAGTTTCAAATGAATGGAAATGAATAAGAGTGTGTGACAGGGAGTTTCATTGAGTTACAGGTGTGCTAAGGAGGGAGTGACAAGGTATGCTAGGTAGTTTCAAGGAATGTAAACTATGGCATGTCAAGATGTAAACTATGTTTCTTAGGTGTTTTATGACCACAGTTGGATGTGATGAGCCTTGTCTTGATAACTTGTTAAGTGGGATTAGTTGAGATTGGACATTAGTTGTCTAAGATGAGTTACATGTAGTTATTAGGTGAACAAGGAATATGTTGAATTTCCACGACACATGAGAGTTTGGGTTTGGTCTTAGAATATTTGATGAAAACACACTCCATTTCCACAACACATCTTTTCACAATGAAATCTACACACATCAGGGAATCAACTAGTGCCCATGAAATTTTAAAAAAATTTCAAACCGTTCTTCGTTAAATTAAAAACTATAATAGAATGGGCCAGAGCTCTCGTACTAGGGATGATGGCCCTTTACAATCACACTAATACAAGGAATACAAATAGGGCTTGGTGTTAGTCCTTTGAAAACCAATATACCTTGAACAAGACAACGCTTGACCCACTATTTGATGGTGGCCACACATAACCATTTCAATCCACATGTGATATTCCCAAATTTTCACCTAATGTTTGGAATATTAGAGTTCTTAATTTTCTTAATGAATTAAGTAAATAAAAGGGTGGAGGGACCCATAATCCTCAATATGAATAAGTATCCACTTTTTGTGTGTGAATGTGGATTAATTAAGCCTAGATCTACATAATGAGGTAGTTGAGTAACTACTAATGTGAATGGAATTGGAGATCATGTCTCATTAATGAGATAGATCATGGAGGTTGACACAGTCAACTAAGATCTTGAAGGGATCAAATAGAAGATCATGGAGCATTCATGATGAGATGATGGAGGAAGTTTTGCAATTAATGCACACATGATGGAGAGGGTGTACATTGCACCTAGACATGATGGATGACTTGGATAGACATCGCAGTCAAACATGGAGGATCTTGTCCACATGCACAGTGCAGTTTAGATGAGGACCAAGGCATGGGAAGGCTCAAACACTATATAAAGAATATGAAGGAAAGAATGAAGACATGCTTCATATTATTGATGTTGAGAATATTTTTAGATCTGGAATTGTCACGTGACATTCCATTGCTTTCTTGGGCTATTTAGAAATGATTGCAAGTGTTGTTTAGCATAGGGTGTTCCTGGTCGGGAATCCCACCTCTTTCATTGAGTAGCTATTGAAATAGTATTGTACTTCATTCTACATTAGGCATTGGTGCCACTTATATTTTCCTACTTTCTGCAGAGCTTTCATATTCAGAAATTGCATATTTCTGAAGATAAGTTTGGAAGGTGGAGGTTGTCTTCAGTGTTTTAGCTGGAGAACTGGTGAAGATTTATTACTACCACCTTGGGCATAAAGATTAGCATTCCTAGAGCTTCATATCAGATATGGCATCAGGCCAAAATTTGTTGACCTCCTAGCAGCAATAGTTCCATCCAGAATTATGCTGTCCATATTGCAGATCCAAAGGAGGAAGGAATTTGCTAGCATTTCAGCGAGTAATCCTGTGAGGGATCATCCCTTCACCTTGCCATAAATATTTCCATAAGCCTAGAGTATATTGCATCATTTTCAGTAGGCATAAATCATCTCTTTCCATTACATCACAGGTTTTATGAGCAGTTGTGTTGCAACAACTGTAATCATCATTGGAGGATTGAGAAGCTAGATCTAGAGCTTCTAGCTTGTAGATTTGAAGGAGGGATCAACCCTTCAAGCTTAGATATGATCTTGTGAAATATTTCAGCCATCTATTTTTCAGATCTAGGTTCAGATCTGTAATCCTAGCAGATTAAGGATCAAACCCTAGGAGGGTGATTTTCCAAAGTTGTAGATCTGGAAAATCCTTTATGGGTTATCTTCGGAACCCATCACATTGGCCAGATCTTGAATCTTGGCATCATTAGAGCTCTTGAGCTCCCTAGATCTAAATTTTCCTTTGCAACATTTACATGTATATCAGCAGCAGCAGGGAAAATGAAATATTTCTTCTGTAAGCTCACCAGTTATGCAGTGCTAGTTTCAGCACCATTGTAGGGTGATTTTAGGCCTTCTCTTGGGATAGATCTACTCATTTTCTGAACATTGTGTAACTGATTCATCTCCATATAATAAAATGGATCAGCTTCTTTGTAAATTCTAATGTTGAATTTAGATCTATTGTTTACTTAGTCGCAGTTCTTATATTGTGTTCAGTATTACTACATTCTCCCTTTTGGGATATTACAGTGGTATCAAAGCATGATCTTTGGCTCAGCTTGTGGACACTTCATCTTTTGCATCAAAAGAAGAAGCAGATAGATGAGGTCTATTAGGAAGGAGGATATTTTTTCCATTCCTCTCTTTAGATCCATGCAAGATATCTCTAAGGAGTTCTATCAAATGAAGAAGGAAAGGAAAAGGGAAAGAATATTTGAAGAGGAAGGTCCAAGTGTTACACAGTAATTTGTCACTGTCCCTACCATTCCCCGTCCCGCACATTGGAGGGCCCATTATGTGACCTGTGAGCAATGTCATGCCTTGAAACCATCATCATTGCATGCCTCTAAACATGAGCTTCAATTTCCCTAAAGACATCTCCTTGCAAAAAACCATAAAAACATCCCTTTTTGCATTGGCGCAGGCAGCCAGTTCATCACTCGCACCAATGAGGAAAATCCTACAAAGAGGCCGTGCCAACTGGTGCTCTGTCCCAAAGTCGCAATCGCGCCAGCCAATTTAAGGAGTGTTTTTTAAATAAGAAAGGCGGAAGTTTTTTTTCAACAAACTCAGAAACTGTTATCTATCTTGAGTTGGGAGGTTTGGCTCCGGGAGTTCCATGGAAGGGAAGTGGTTTGCCACCTCTCATAGAAACTTCCTTGAAGATAGGGCCAATCCCACAATTATAGGGATCCCAACTCCCCTTCCTCCTTCTATAAAAGCTTGCTCATTTCCATTGCAAGCTAGTCTGGAAGTGCCTAAGCTTTGAATCTCCAAATTCCCAAGAGCCTTCATGCTGCAAGAGCCCTCATTTTTCCCTTAAGGCTGACTCAAGCAAGGAGACTATCGTTGAGAAACTCTAGAGAGGCTTGTCCTATTCCCGACAGGCTTTGCGAGACGTGAATGACTGGAGACCCTTCCGAAGGAGACCTCAGCGTCAGAAAATTGGTTGTACTCTCTTTCGATTGCTTATTAATGAATGACTATTGGTTATGGTTCCACTCTGTTTTTCGCTTATGATAATGATGAGTTATATCCTTTCTGACTGATATATAGTTGCGTATTTTGGATTTTATGCTTGTATTCGTGTTTTTTCTTGCATGTGCAGGTGTCCATTCATGGAGATCATGGGGATCGTGATCTGCCGAGGTTGAGGAACGGGAACGCTGTCTCTTCTACGAATCATAGCACTGGACTCCAGGTAGGCCTCCATCGTTGGCTTATTTATTCGCAATTAGGAACTTGCGTTGTAGCATTTGATGATTGTTGCTAAACCCCTGCTGGGCTAGTAGGGATCGCCTCTGTCCGCAGAGGGGATTTACCTCCTCAACAATTTGGCGACTCCACTGGGGATCGTCTAGTTTCATTGTCTCGTTTTGATTGTTTTGCGGTTTTCCTTGCTTGGTTAGCCTTCTGGGCTGGGTTCTTTTGCTGTTTTTTGCTTCTTGGTTTGCTTAGTTATCATTGATCTGCTTCTGGAGCAGTTCTTTTTTATTTTTGGCTGAGAAACTCGGCTGGTGTGCTTTTTAGCTTGATAGTCGCGCCAATTGGCGCATGTTGCATTTGTATTGCCCGCGCCAATTGCTTTCTGGCGCCAGTTTCAATCTCACAGTCGCGCCACTCCTGTGAGGCATTAGGATTTTCTCAGTTTTGAGCTCTCTGGGTCTGGTCAGTGTTTTTCTTCTTGGTTTTTCAGCTACCTGAATGTGTTGGAGTCCTGTTTGACTGGGAATTTGCCTTCGTCCTTTGGTTGTTTGCTTTTCTCCATCGATTTCACGTTTTAAGCCCTAGGGCATCTAGTGGCTTTGTGCATCGAGCCCTCCTTAGGAGTTTTGGTGTTTTGTTAGTCCAGTCAATCCTCTGATTGTTCCTCCACATTCTCTTAGTAGTTTTCCACCATTTTATTGTGATTTTTGAGTGATTGGTCTTCTCTTCATTCAAATTTCATTTGGTCTTGCTTTGGGCCTAGATCACACGATCCATTGGAGCCTTTGAGTCTTTTTCTTGGTTTGAGAGACTTTGGTCGATTTGAGATCTGATTGTTGGTGTCATTGAGTGAAATTGGTTTGTTTTTCTCTCTTAATATTGTTTCTCAAGTTGTTCCGTTTGTTTTCAGTTTGTTTAGTGTATCTAGCTATCAAACATTAAAAAAAAAAAAAAACTCTTTTGTTACTGGTTGATTAGTGCAAATTGTAATCTTTTCGATTTTACTATTAATTAGTGATTTGAATGAAAAGTTTTCAATTTCATTAGTTGCATTAGAGATATCATTGTTTGTCTTCCGATCATTTTGTTTGTGTAAAAACTCTCAACTCTTCTGTAGCTAGTTTTCATCCAACGAAATGATGGACTGTGGCATGTAGCTTTGCATTTAGGAATTTTTAAGACAACACATTCGTTAGGGCCTGAAAACTGAAACGTAATTGAAGATCAACTTTAAAATCTACTCAATTTACACTAAGGCAGCATTGAAATCTAACGAAACACATTTAGAGGTCTAGGCTAGAGACGTGTTCCGGCGTCTTTAAACCTAGTAGCTGTCGTTCGCCTTTTGGCTTTAGACAGCGCTAGTATGGACTTGTGCTCCCCGTACCGTCGCGTATATAAAGGGAGACCCCTCTAGGTTTCAATCCTTTATCCATAGGAAGCCGAGTCTGCCGCCCTATACCCGTGATACACCGAACACAGCATTCGGGGAGATTGCCTGCACATACGGAAAGTCCTTGGTTGATTTCTCTTTCATTATTGAAACCAAGGTGTATATTGCAGTTCACAGTTATTTGGTACACCCTTTTTGCCTAGTATTCCCGAGCAGTCATTTGGTCTTTTCTGACTCCCTAAATTTGAAAAGATCGCCAAGCGCTTGTCCTTTCACGCTTGTGTCAAATCTGAAAGAGATAGAGTCACCTTTTTATCGTTTCTCGACTCTTAAAACATGAAATGGTAAAGTTTCTTACTTTTCAATGTGGTAAAAAATTAATCACCCACGATTACACGCCCTCTTAGATATTGCTTGTTGACCGTTTGCTCGTGTGTCTTGACTCTTTTTCAGCCTGCGTGTGTGTTTGTTTTTTCTTCTCTTGTTGTTTGCCACAGTGGCAGAATCATCGGTTTCGTCTACTGGTAGTCCTTACATGGACGATTCGTCAGAGGTTTCCCAATCCTCTGCTGAACCACAACAGCCTATTGTTTCCGAGTTTCTTGACGGGGGACCGGTTCTTTCTGAGCAACCCTTTGGGGGACCAGTTGAGTTCGATTGGCCCTTTTCGGACCCTGTGTCTGAATTGAGATTAGGAGCTGATTTCCTTTCTCTTACATCGGGTTCGCCTTTTGTTGCTACTGTATTTCCTCCTAGTCCTCGCCGTTTATTGCGCGATTTAACGGCAGGCTCAACCATGAGTGATTCTGGTGAGGAAATCCCAATGTCTGGTGAAGACTATCAGCTCTTCCCACGAAGATTGTTTCCTGGAGACAACTCTGAACTGGCTGACATGTCAACAGCCAGTCCCTCTTTACCGCCGGGATACAGGTCTTTGGGTCAGATCATTTCTGCCGCAGCCTTTATGGGAGTGTCGGCTCCTTCTCCGAGGCCAGCTGCTCCTACACCCGGGGTGTCTCCTCAGATGCCCGTTACTTCTGTACCCGTTCGGCCCACTGTTTGTGTGGCCGCCTCTTCTCCTGTTGTCACAGCACCCTCTGCCAGGGCTATGCCAACTCCTGAAGATATTTATCTAGCAACTGCTATACCGGAGAACATCTCTCCGGAGGAGTATCGGTTGTCTCTGCAATAGCCGAACCCTGAGGTTGGACCATCCTCCCAAGATCCCAACCGCTCTTACTTTTCACACTATGCACAGGATGGTACACCCGTGTATGCTTTTCCAGGTCAGTATGACGAGCACGGGGAAATTTTACATCTGCCCGCTCCTGAGGCTTACCTCCATGCTCAAGGTTTACCTCATCACTAGGCTTATAACCCACAAGGGCAACCTTTTCAAGGCCAACCTTCGGGCCAACCTGGCTATCCTTATGAACCACAGGGGCAGCCCATCCAAGGCTACCCTGCGGACCAGCAAGGGCCATCGTACGGTCCGCAAGGACCGTATTACAGCCCTTCCGGTCAACGTGTTCAGCCTCAGCCGGGGTACCAATCAAGACCGGTCTATGGTCCTGGGGGGCAACTCCAGCCTCCTCCACCAATGCAACCGCAGTATCCTGTTGTTTCTAACGTTGCATATCAGTCGGGACCATCCTATGGTTTTGCTTCAGGTCAAACCGGTTTCCAGCAACCTCCTGGCCCTATTCCTCCACCAGGCCAACCGGCTCATCCGGTACAACCCGGTGTTCCGCCTCCAGGCCAACCGGCCCATCCGGTACAACCTGGGGCTCCTTCACAGCCAGGTCAGCCTGTGCAACCGGCGTAGCCTGTCTATCCGGGTCAACCTGTTCATTCAGGGCAACCCTCTCAGTCGGGTCAACCTGTTCACTCGGGGCAGCCCGCTCATTCTATTAACCCTGCCCACCAGCCGATTCATTCGATGCCGCAGCCAAATCAACAGTTGCGCCCTACTTATCAGGCTCCGCAGGGTTCCACTTTTCAGCAGCCTACTCATCCTCAGGGTGGTTATTATCCTCATGGTCAATCTAAACCGAATTATAACCACCCCAGAGGCTCTCAGTATTATCCTCCTCCACCCGGCTTTACCTACACTCAGCAGCCAAATCCAAATGCTGCTTACACTGGGCCGACACATAATCAGGGTCTGTACTCTGGTTATCAAGCCCCACACTCTGGTTACCAGCATCCAAATCAGTCTGGTTATACGACCTATGCCCCCTATGGTCAGAATCCTACAGGACAGAACCCATGGGGGCAAGGATATTCACAACCATTGTGGAGTATGGGTACCGGACCTCATCCCGGGCCTGGCATGACGGTTAATCCACCATTGCCGTTCCTGGCTACCTTGGAGCTGCCGGATGTTTCAAAATTGACCAATGATCCAATTTTACATAATCCATATTGGCCTCCGGTTCCCACCAAGATACCAGGTTATATTCCCAAGTTTGAGGGAAAAGCTGGCGAGGACCCCCAGGCGCATGTGATGACGGATCATCTTTGGTGTTCGTCTAACTCTTGGGTCGACGATTCGATTCGTCTGCGCCTCTTCCAGCGTACTTTAACTGGAGCTGCTGCTAAGTGGTACATAGAGTTATCCCGTGGCATTTTCCAAGATTTCAATTCTTTAGCCATGGCTTTCCTCACGCATTTTCAGTTACCGGTTCGTTATGAAGCCGGGACACACCTCCTGACTTCTCTGAAGCAGGATAAAGCCACTCACATCTCTGATCACATTCATGAGTGGCGGCGCCGTCGTAGACTGATCAAGTTTCACATACCTGATCAGATACTAACTCATTGGTTCACCACCTCCTTCGTGAATAAAATCGCTCAAGATATTGCGATGGGAGCGTGTGTGACGGAGGAACAAGCCATTGCGCGTGCCCAATATCTAGATCTTGTGTATTCTCAGTCCAGCATGCTTTATGATATCTTGCCTAATGCTCCACGGTCCGGAACCTCTAAGGCTCCGCCTACCCCTGCGATGGATGGTGTCATTGGTTCTGTCTCTCAGAATTCGAAGAAATCTTCGAATGGGAAGTAGAAGTCTAATTCTTCCAACAATGCTCCTGCTAATCCCGCCCCGTCCGATTCTGGCAAAACCGCGGAGGTGAATGCCGTTCAGGCCAATCCTACGAAGAAATCCTCCAAAGGGAAGAAGAAGGGCAAAGGAAAATCTAAATCTGATGCCCCGAAGCCAGAATCTAAATCTCGCACTGAGGATGGCTCTCAGCGTAAACCGAAGTACCCTTGCCTCATTTGTGAAGGGGACCATTATACTAAGGATTTTCCACGACGATCCAAGGTTAGTCAACTTCTCAAGGGCCCAAAAGGAACTCCGGAAATTCTAAAAGAGCCATTCCCATCTCAGCAGACCCAGATGGTTGAACAGCCGTTACCATCTGCACCATTTGGGTCCCAAGTTTTCATGGTGAAGAGTGTTGCACCTATTTCTGTTGCTACGCGTTCAAAGGATTACAATGAATCGCGGCAGGCACCCGGGAAGGCAGTTGCGGATGGACCGCCCCCCCTACCTGTCTTCGGTTCGTTGGAAATCGAGAAGCCTACCCCTGAACCTGTTGTGAATCCACCTTCCAAAGGTGTTCTTCGAAGATCTTCTTATAATCCAAATGCTCGTGCCGCTCAACATTACAGCATTGTTGAGGATTTGGCACAGGCGTCGTCTTCTATGTCTGCGCTAGAAGTTCTTCAAAGTTGTCCTTCGCAACGGAAGGCTTTACTGTCTGCGATCGGTGGCATTGATCCCGCTGACTCGAGTCTTCTCACCTTCGATTTGGAGAATTTCACTCCCCGGCTTCCACATCAAATCGCTCTTGTTATTCAAGTCGGGATTAACGGTCTGAACATCCATAAGGCCGTGGTGGATGAAGGTGCTTCTACCTGCGTTATGTCATCCGCTTGCTAGAAGGCCATTGGCTCTCCAGCCCTCACGTCATCTCCCAATGCCCTAGAGGCATTTGATGGTCGGGAATCCAAACCCCTGGGTGTTCTCGAGAGTCTAGCGATCACTTTACAGGGGAAGACTGTCAACGTGGACGTAGAAGTGGTTGACGCCAAACTCAACTACAATATACTTCTTGGCCGCAGTTGGACTCATGCCATGCTCTGTGTGCCGTCCACCGTCTTTCGACTCCTTAAGTTCCCTCACGAGGGCAAAATTGTCACGGTGGATCACTTGTCATTTTTCACCTCTACCTCTGAGAACAACGTACCATACGTGGATCAGATTCCAAATCCCCCGGACAGTGTAGGACCTGGTCTCTTCAAAGACCCAGTCCTCATGGGTATCTTTCCCGCACCACCACCGCACACCGCTCAAGTTAACATGATTTCCAGGTCCGATGACCCCTGGCTTATTCCTACAACTGAGCAGGTGTTTGAGTTTGGAGAATCAATGCCCTTGACTCCAGTAGAGATTAGTTACTGTGAAATTGTTGCTGCATCTGATCCTCCACCTCCTCAGCATGCTCCTTTGAGCATGGCTCTCGACGTCTACTCTCAATCCCCCTGGCTTGGTCAGGCCGATTCACCTGATCCTCTCAAAGAGACTTTTCCTTCCAATGAAGCCATCATTGAAACTATGTCTCTTGAGGAGCTGCCTTGGGGCGATGGACATCATCGCTCCTCTTTTATGCCTATCTTAGGGGCAATGACTGACTGTCTGGAGTGTTATGCTTCTCAGGTTCCCACCCCTCCTCTTCAAACGCCTATTTTGACGCATGAGGTTTTTTCGGAGGGTAACCTGAGTAACATCACTCAAACCATCCCGATCAACATCTCCGTTAAACCGGGGATCATTGAGAATATTCACGTGGGAGTGACTTGTTCTCCCGATGAGATTCAAGTCTATACTGATCTGTTTAAAGAATTCAGAGACGTGTTCGCCTGGTCCTACGAGAAAATGCCAGGGATTGATCCCAGTATCGTAGTGCATGAGATTCCAACCTACCCTGGTGCAAAGCCCGTGCGCCAACTCTTACGCCCCATGCATCCTCGGAAAGCCGCTGCAATTAAGGCAGAAGTTGAAAAACTTCTGAACGCGGGTTTTATTTATCTTATCCCCCTCACAGAATGGGTGTCCAACATTGTCCCTGTCGATAAAAAGCAGGGTACGATTAGAGTCTGTGTTGATTATCGCGACATCAATCACGCCTGTCCAAAGGATAATTATCCCACTCCGTTCATAGACCATATCATCGACGAATGTGCCGGAAGTGAGATCTATTCCTTGATGGACGGTTTCTCAGGATATAATCAGATCAATATTGCACCTGAGGATCAGCACAAGACCACATTCATCTGTCCGTGGGGTACTTTCGCGTATAAAAAACTCCCGTTCGGCTTAAAGAACGCTGGAGCCACTTTTCAGCGTGCGATGTCTTATGCTTTTCATGACATTCGCCATATCGTTCAGCCTTATCTGGACGACTTGCCAGCTCATTCAGCTAAGCGAGAGGACCATCCCGAACATCTCCGCCAGATCTTTCTTCATTGCAGGTGCTACAATATTAGGCTCAATCCTCATAAGTGCATCTTCGGCGTGGATTCTAGCCGGCTTTTGGGATTCATAGTCTCAAAAAACGGGATTCGCCTTGACCCTTTAAAGGTTGAGGCCATCATCAACCTCCCATCACCCTCTTCATTATATCAGCTGCAGAGTCTGCAGGGAAAAGCGAACTTTCTTCGACGCTTTATCCCGAATTATGCCGAGGTGGCCAAAGGATTCACTCGTCTATTAAAGAAGAACGTTCCCTTTCACTGGGATGAAATCGCTCAGCAATCCTTTGAGAAGCTGAAGACGTTTCTTGTCAATGCTCCGTTGCTTCGTCCTCCGGACTACCACCGCGACTTCACTGTATATCTCGCCGCTGCATTTAGCACCATAGCAATGGTCTTGGTGCAGGATGATGATGACGGTAATGAACATGTTTTTTATTATCTGTCACGGAACCTTCTCGATCCAGAAACGCGTTATGCTCATGTCGAGAAGTTGGCGTTAGCTGCAGTACATGATGTGCAGTGGTTTCGCCATTACATCCTTTTGCGTACGATAAAATTGGTTTCGGATTGCAACCCTATGACGTATATTCTCTCTAGACAGTTACTGGGGGGCAAGTACTCCAAATGGATTGTTATCCTGCAAGAGTTTGACTTAGAGTTCACTACCGCTAAGTCAACTAAATCACTGGTTTTCGCGGATCTTATATGCTCTCTCCCTACAGACTCCGCTCCCTTACATTCTGAAGAACATATACCAGACGAAACGATTTTCCTCATCAGTACTCGTGACCCTTGGCATGGTGACATAATTGTGTATCTTCATACCTCGACATTTCGGTCTGAGTTGGATAAAGCTGCCCGCCGTCGGATTTGGCATCAGTGCTAGCCCTACCGTATAGTAGGAGATACCTTATACCGCATTGGAGTAGATTCGGTGCTCCGGCGGTGCCTAACCTTGGAGGAGGCTGAGAAGGTCCTAAATGACTGCCACAGTGGTGCCTGTGGTGGACATATGTCTGGATATGCTACTACCCAGAAAATTCTGCGAGCAAGTTATTTCTGGCCTTCCATATTCAAAGACTGTATCACTGCAGTTCGTAAATGACATGCGTGCCAGATATTTCAGCGCAAGATGCGTGCGCCACCTCTTCCCTTGCATCCTGTTATTACCATTGGCCCTTTTGCGAAATGGGGCGTGGATTTTATGACGTGTAACCCTCACTCGGACGGGGGGCATGCGTATATAATTGTCGCCGTCGACTACTTCACCAAGTGGGCTGAGGCGATGCCTACACTAGCTGCTGACGGTAAAACGGCTGCTCAATTTATATTAAACCAAGTTATTGCACGGTTCGGGGTTCCTCAGGACATCGTCACCGATCATGGTACTCATTTCCGTGATTATATGATGGCTGAGCTGACTTCAAAGTTGGGCTTGCGTCACGACAGCTCAACACCATATTACCCTCAGGCGAATGGTCAGGTTGAAGCAATGAACAAAGTTTTGGTCACTATGCTTCAATGAACAGTTTGTATTCACAAATCCAATTGGCATCTCCAACTGTTCTCAACTCTATGGGCATACCGAACATCTGCAAAGAGTGCAACTGGATTCACACCATTTCAATTGGTGTACGGTCTGGAAGCAACTCTTCCGGTTGAATGCGAGATTCCTTCTCTGAAATTAGCTGTGGAACTTATACCTAATACTTCTGCTGAGGAAGAACGTCTTCTGTATCTGGAACAGTTAGATGAAACCCGTCGTCTGGCTGCTTTGGTTATTGAAGCACAAAAGAAGAGGGTCAAAACTCATTTTGATGAATCTGTTTCCCCCCGTTCCTTTATCGAAGGAGACCTCGTCCTCCTGTACGATCAAGCACATGACAAGCTTGGAGCTGGTAAGTTCCAGCCTATGTGGCATGGGCCCTATATAGTAAAACGCGTTTTGAAAAACGGGGCTTATGAGCTTATAGATTATGAGGGAGTTCCGCTGGCGCAGCCCAGAAATGGGCTGTACCTCAAAAAGTACTATGCCTGAAGTGATTTATTGGTGTGGTGTGTGTACATAGGTGTGTGTTTTTCATTTGTGTGCATGTATGGTGTGGTGTGCCTTATAAAAATCTTTCTGCTGATCGGGTATTCCTGGTTGTGCAGATGTCTATTCATCCATTTGTTGGTTTCGCGGATGGTGCCTCTCGCAGTACTAGGAATCTGTCTTCAGCGGCCTGGGTAATCTATGATCCTGCTGGTGAGTTGGTCAACCTGCAAGGTGTGTGTCTAGGACGTACTATGAACAACATCGCGGAATATAGTGTTGTGTTAGAATTATTAACCAAGGCAGTTAACCTTGGTATCCGTGAATTTCTTGTGTATCTAGATTCGCAACTTGTAGTGTTACAGCTGAACGGACACTATTCAGTAAGAAACCTATCCATTTTACGTCTGTATCTGCGTATTCGATTATTGGAAAGGAATTTTGACTACATTACATATCAACATATACCTAGGCATTTGAATACATTAACAGATGCAGTAGCAAATTTGGTATTAGACAAACATTTGCGCAATTTGTAAATCATCATCACATGTAAAGAAAGATCCATCCAGAAATAGATATGCATATATATATAGATATCGAAGTGTTTACATAGAGTGTGTCACATAAAGTAAAAAACATACATAATCGTCTTAAATACATCCGGAGACGATATGTCTCTCAAAAAATATGTGTGGTAAAATCCCTAAAGAGTCTAATCTGCATGGTGCTCATGATAACATGTAACTGCACGCACTAAGCGTCTCAAAAGTCGGTGGATCCGACTAGGTACTCCCACCGTATGACGCTGGTACGCCATCGGTACATCCGCCAGCCGAGCATAGTCCGGGATCCCTCAGGAAATACCCTCGAGATTCTGGATCAACTCCTCCCCTCCTGTGCCCTCTGCCTGAGGATCAGGGGCGAGAAGAGTCCTCCGCGCGATTGGAGACATACCGGCTGGTCTCTCGGGGCCCACATCTGCATACACATAAAATGTGTTAGGACGAATGTGTATTAACAAAAAAATCATAAAACATAAAAATCAAAAGAGATGAGGTCATACCCAACTCCTCGTCCCAGTCATCTCCTTCTGGCAGTGGGAGATCTGGGTCTCCAGTGAAATCGGTTCCTGCATATGGCCAGTCTTCCACTACAACCAACTGGCGCTGCAACCACCCAAAAAACTTCGGCCTCCACGACATCTGTTGGCCTCCTCCAGCTCTGGGCATTAGTGCTGCCCAGCGAGCCATTCTTGGCTCTCGTGGAATTGGCTCAGCTACAATGGCCCCTTGGCCTTGGAAGATTGGTAATCGTTCCAGAATAAATGATACCAGGATGGAATCGTAGCCGAACTGTTTCAGTTTGGCTTGCTTGCATTTCGTGAGCTGTCTCTTCATGTTTATTGTTACTGCTGTAGCCTAGTCAAACAAAATTGGAGTCATGCACTCTGAGGCCAGCAGGAGTTGGGCCTTTGTGGCCTCGTGCGGTGCCTGTGACCCTGCAGCCCGCGTGATGGTATGTAGGACAACCCTCAATGCAAGATCGGGGATGGTGTGGATATCCACCTTTTTACTCCTTGATCCCATTTGTGCTCTTGGGCACACTCGTGCCATTACCTCTTCCATCTTCTCGCCAGATAGTCTGCTCCTAGTCAAGATGGGCACCGGACCTTTGCGAGACAGTCCGGTTATAAAATACACATCAGAGACCTCCAGTTCCAACACCTGGTCTCGTAACTTGAACACTTGTTCCTGTTCATCCCAAATATTGATCAGATACTGGAGGAGCTCAGGTTGAGCTCGTAAGCACGGTGTTAGGAAGAACTTCTTCAGCCCACAGTTTCTGAGGGCATTCATGCCAGCCTCATTTTCTATGGCCTGTTCATCCTCTTCTCCATGCTCTCTTTCTTTCCACTCAATCACCATTTTGCTTGATCTCCTGCATCCACATGGTCACAAACCCTTAATTAGATCTCTGGTAGGCTTCAAAATTCATTTAAATTGATTAAAATTTCGAATTTCTAGGCGGAAATTTGGGTTCGGCCGCTGGCGCGACTGTTTTGTGAACAGTCGTGCCACGTGGCGCGAGGCCTTTACATGGAAAATCCCATTGGCGCGGGTCCGTGCCCGATACCCACGCCAATGAGCGCAGCCCTAAAAATTCAAAAAGTTGCCACAATAATCTGATACATGAGGGAAAACTATTAAAAAATGGATTGAAATGAAGTACAGGGAAGCGCCTCTTACCTGTCACAGACGAGAACCTGAATGGTAAACTGGATCTGTCGCAATCACCGTCAGAATTTTTCACACCAAATGGACCACTGCTGCTTTTCACCAAGGTAAATAGTAAATGTAATTTTGTTTTTACCATTTTGGCATATTTATAACTTTTTCGACACAGGATAGGTTTTAAAAGTTATTTTTCTCAAATATTTTAATATGTTATGTCGGAAATGGGTTTTACGCTTGCTTGGTATGTGCAGCAACAGGTTTTACGCGACTTGCACGGTGAAACGAGTTGTATTTTATACTTTTTCGGACTCGGTAAATACACGAAAAAGCCACTTTGGAGTCATCTTTCAGCTCTTTTCTGACTCTCTAAACATGAAAAGATCGCCGAGGCCCTTGTCGTTTCGATCTCGTTAAAATGGACACGAATCGACATTCACCCAGTATAAGTTTAACCCTTTTTCGGGCTGGGATGGATTGATTACGAAAAAGGAATACCCTAGCCTATCGCGACTAGGAGGTTTTCCCGGATATTGTTTTCTACCTTTTCGGATCCGGGGAACTATTTACGAAAAGGGACCTGTGGAGTTTTCTTTTCCGCTGTCTTTTCAAACTCTCTAAACATGAAAAGACGCCGAGTTCTTCCTTTGTCAGACTCGTTAAACCCTGATGACATCGGATCTAGTCGAAATGACGTTCTCCAAGTTCCTCCTTCCTAGGACTCGTTAAATGCACTAGGATGGATTCGCCCGAAGGGCGGACTTATATTGCAAGCATATGCTATCCCCTTCAATCTTGTTATCAAAAATAATTGGGGTACTCGCCAGAAATGGTGGGGGAAAAATGGAACCATCGTCGTTGTCGTCGGCAGTATGTCGCTCTTGAACATGGCACTTGTCTGCATTCGTGTCGGGTTGGGGACATCTCATCTCGTTTCTTCACTTTGCCTCCGTGGGTTTGGATAATCCTTTTTGACCTCTCCTCTGCTCATTGCCTCGTCACCATGACCTCTGATCCGTTGATGTCAAATACTGCCAAAACCACTATTTGTGGCGTTACATGTTCAAGAGAAGTTGACCTCTACAAATATCAACCTTCCTCTAATTCTCGTATGATCCTGATTCACAACAAAAACATCATGTTCCTCTGTCTCGTGTCGATGATGTGGGAAACATTATGGCCCACCTTCGATCAAGGTCACTTCCTGTCGACTTCAGCTCATTATCCAGGAAGCTGATCTAGAGACTCCTTTATGGTACCTTGGAGCTTGCATGCCTCAATGGCAGGTTCGTCGCATTCGACGTGAGGTTCTCATCATTGGCCTCCGATCGAGTGATTCTACGGGTGTTCGACGCCATCTCATTGATTCACATGCCGTAGATTGTACCTGTAGTACCTTGAGGGCCATCATCATTATTGGTGGTTCCTCTCGCGTCTGTTAACAGCTCTCATCATTGGCTGGTAATCAGACGATGTTCTTGCATGTTCGACTTCAGCTCACATATTCGCATGCTTGAACTTGTACTTTGTTCGGGTCGAGATGGAGCGCAAGAGCCTGGATTGTGTCTGTTGTAATCCAGGCTGCGATATTGTGGATTATTATTATTTACATGACTTATTCACTGGATGGCTGCGACCATACCTGAGTCTATTTATCGATCCTCACTGGATGGCTGCGACCATACCTTGGATCTATATTATTGTATACTCTGTTTTGGATGGCTGCGTCCATACCACATATACATCATGTACTTGAGATATCAGTTGTATTTCTCCAAGCAGGTTTTCCAACAGCGGAGCTTCAGTTGGACACGTTCTCGTAAAGCATTTCACCCCTCTCTCTCTCTCGGGCCTCATGCTTTAGGGGGCATCTGTTACACAGTAATTTTTCACCGTCCCTACCATTCCCCGTCCCGCACATTGGAGGGCCCATTATGTGACCTGTGAGCAATGTCATGCCTTGAAACCATCATCATTGCATTCCTCTAAACATGAGCTTCAATTGCCCTAAAGACATCTCCTTGCAAAAAACCATAAAAACATCCCTTTTTGCATTGGCGCGGGCAGCCAGTTCATCAGTCGCGCCAATGAGGAAAATCCTACAAAGAGGTTGCGCCAACTGGCGCTCTGTCCCAGAGTCGTAGTCGCGCCATCCAATTTAAGGAGTGTTTTTTAAATAAGAAAGGCGGAAGTTTTGTTTCAACAAACTCAGAAACTGTTATCTATCTTGAGTTGGGAGGTTTGGCTCCGGGAGTTCCATGGAAGGGAAGTGGTTTGCCACCTCTCATGGAAACTTCCTTGAAGATAGGGCCAATCCCACAATTATAGGGATCCCAACTCCCCTTCCTCCTTCTATAAAATCTTGCTCATTGCCATTGCAAGCTAGTCTGGAAGTGCCTAAGCTTTGAATCTCCAAATTCCCAAGAACCTTCATGCTGCAAGAGCCCTCATTTTTCCCTTAAGGCCGACTCAAGCAAGGAGACTATCGTCGAGAGACTCTAGAGAGGCTTGTCCTATCCCCGGCAGGCTTTGCGAGACGTGAACAACTAGAGACCCTTCCGAAGGAGACCTCAGCGTCAGAACATTGGTTGTACTCTCTTTCGATTTCTTATTAATGAATGACTATTGGTTATGGTTCCACTCTGTTTTTCGCTTATGATAATGATGAGTTATATCCTTTCTGACTGATATATAGTTGCGTATTCTGGATTTTATGCTTGTATTCGTGTTGTTTCTTGCATGTGCAGGTGTCCATTCACGGAGATCGTGGGGATCGTGATCTGCCGAGGGTGAGGAACGGGAACGCTGTCTCTTCTACGAATCATAGCACTGGACTCCAGGTAGGCCTCCATCGTTGGCTTATTTATTCGCAATTAGGAACTTGCGCTGTAGCATTTGATGATTGTTGCTAGACCCCTGCTGGGCTAGCAGCAATCGCCTCTGTCCGTACAGGGGATTTACCTCCTCAACACCAAGCGCTTCCTATCAGCAGAAAACAAGACCAAAGAAATATAGATCTCCTCATAGATCTACTATGCCTCTCCTCATAGATCTACTATTCCCACTTTCTTTGAAGAAGGTGAGTGGTATAGAAATGAAGAAAGAAGAGAACCTGAGACTCATGAGACTCTCAGTTTGTATATTGAAGAGTACAAGGAACAATCTAAAGCATTCAAAGAGAGTCTAACTTTCCAAGAATTCTTTGAACTCAAAGAAGAAAGAAGATCCTATAGAAGCAATAGAAGGAAGAGGCACAATATATTCTCTTTTCCTACATTTGATGGGTCTTCCTCAAGCAATTTTAAGGCTTGGAGGAAAGATTTAGATTCATTTTTCATGCTACATCCTGTGGTTGAAAAAGAGGTTGTCCAAATTGTAGCAATTCATCTCTTAGGTGAAGCCAAGGATTGGTGGTTTAGTCACATGGAGCATGAAAAGGTGACTAAATATTCAGATTCATTTCACAAGTTGAGGAAGAAGTTTGATTAAATAATATAGATATGGGCCACAAAGAGAGATTTCCTATGGAAACAAAGGAGGATGTCATTCTTGTCACTCTGGACAAGAAGACACTACATTCACCACCAGCTGCAGAAGTACTTGCATCTAGCGAAGAGACACTTTCAACCTTGCAAGATAGTCTTGAGATATTAACACATAGATTCCCATGCATGATTCAGGAGATGCATGAGGGATAGGAGGAAGATTCAATGCTGGTACATTGGTAGAAGAGAAACCATCTCTCTTAGTAGCAGTTGGAGATACCATTGTCTCGGTTTGAGAAGCTCTTGTGTTCTGTCAAGAGGTTCCCACATATCAGTTGATCCAAGGTATGCATACACATTCATCACCTATTGTATCAGTAGATATTGTTGAAACTTATGGGGACATGCATTCAGGGCCAATGCATAACCAAGGGTTAGATCAAAATGTTGATTTGAAGCAACAACATATCACAGTGCAGAGGATCCTTGATCTAATCAAGGAGGAGATGAAAAGCTATCCCAGTTTGTCATATATGGACTACATTCAACCTCTTGAGTTGAAGTGTAGAGTTTCAGAAGAAGGGATGTGCATGATCCTATGTACAATGACTGGTTATGAGATCAATATTGTACCTTGCTTTGAGACAATATATGTATTACCCTACAGATCTATAGCACTGTCATTTAGTAGTAGTGATAATAAAGAGGCCCCATTATTCTTGGAGCATTCTAAAGGCAACTTCACTCATGAAGCAATGGAGGTTAAGATGATGAATGGTAGACATCTTGATATGAGAAATATTTTCTCCTTTCTTGATGACACTTTCTTAATGAGCATCTCATAGCTCAAAGAGAGACGTCTACCTGTAGTAGATCCAGAACCTCATTGTTTTTGGAATGCCATGGATGAGAAGAAAGTCTCATTAAGAGATCTCATGGGAGGTGCACTTCAACATTTCATGAAGTGCAAAGTTCTTCATCAGTTTGAGGAGGCTGGTGTCCTACAATGGGAGGATACCAAGTATTTGCAAAATGAGATCCGTAATCTACATTGGGATGAATGGTTGATAGTATGGAGCAAGGGGTTTCCAAACCACTTACAGATCTATGATACAAGTCAGCAAGAACCATGACTGTGCTGGTTTCTCTTGGGGGAGTATGGTTACTACCCAAAGGTTCATATTTTCTTGTCTCATGCCTTATGTCTCAGTGATAGAATGCATAAGAAAAGGGCATGGTTATTATGGTTGTTGAGAAGAGAGTTTGGACATCACATGTTATATCTTATGTCATTTTATTTACTCTTATTTGGGATATGTCTCATATCTTTACATGTATTTTTGTTTGGGATGTATCTTATGTTCATTTATGTACTTAGGTTTGGGAGAAAGTATAACTCTCACATGATGTGGCATAAGGGAGCTTGTTTGTATTATGTTGATGATACATCTCACATGTCCATTACTTTATTGTTGCTCCATGACTTGCATCATGATAATGCAAGGAGGCATCAATAATCCTTGTTGCTATGGTTACTATTGGGAGAGTATGGGTTGAATTCTTCCCATACATTGCATGACACTATTGGAGGATGGCAACATGAGGCCTTACAGCATTGGCTTCTGTTGGGAGATTATGGTCATTGTACATGGTATGATGATGATGTGATGGGGCAGCAAGATGCCTTGTTAAAGTGGCTTCTCTTGAGATAATATGGCCACTACATTTGGTACAATGATGATGTGGTATGGCAGCAAGAGGCATTGCTGAATTGGCTTCTTTTCAGAGAGTATGGCTCTCATATTCTCATTGATGATTTGGCATGGCAAAAAGAAGAATTGTTGTAGTGGCTTCTTTTGAGAGAGTATGGCTCTCTTACTTATTTCCATGATGATCTAGCATGGTAGTAGGAGGCTTTGCTGCGTTGGTTGTTATTAGGAGAATATGGTTTGACATTGTTCATGTTTTCCCATATGTCTCTACTTCTTGTTTTTCACTATGATGATGTGATGTTTGATTCCTACATGGCTAACATGGCTAATGATGAGGGCATTGATGTATGTAATCTACTCTATGTATCATGGTTTGGAGAGATAGTTCATGAGTTGGGACTTTCGACTTTGATAATGAACCACTTTATCTTATGTATCTAATGTATAGAGGAGAAATTTGGTCATCATATGGTTTCCACTTGGAGATTCATTGATGAGGATGGGTATCTAAATTTTCAGTTGGAAGCCATTCTGGACATTCTAGAGGGGCAGCTTTGGAGCTGGACATGCATGACACATTGTGACAGAAAGGAAGGCATTCCACATGAGGATGCCATTTGGAGGGAGGATGTTTGTTGTAGCATCCACTTTTGTAGTTCTTTGAGGACAAGCAACATTTTTCTGGGGAGGACTGTAATATTCCCAAATTTTCACTTGATGTTTGGAATATTAGAGTTCTTAATTTTCTTAATGAATTAAGTAAATAAAAGGGTGGAGGGACCCATAATCCTCAATATGAATAAATATCCACTTTTTGTGTATGAATGTGGATTAATTAAGCCTAGATCTACATAATGAGGTAGTTGAGAAACTACTAATGCGAATGGAATTGGAGATCATGTCTCATTAATGAGATAGATCATGGAGGTTGACTCATGGAGGTTGACACAGTCAACTAAGATCTTGAAGGGATCAAACAAAAGATAATGAAGCATTCATGATGAGATGTGGAGGAAGTGCAATTAATGCACGCATGATGGAGAGGGTGTACATTGCACCTAGACATGATGGATGACTTGGATAAACAAAGCAGTCAAAGATGCAGGATCTTGTCCACATGCACAACGTAGTTTAGATGAGGGCCAAGGCATGGGAAGGCCCAAACACTATATAAATAAGATGAAGGCAAGAATGAAGACATTCTTGAGATTATTGATGTTGAGGATCTATTTAGATCTAGAATTGTAATGTGACATTCCATTGCTTTCTTGGGTTGTTTAGCAAAGATTGCAAGTGTTGTTTAGCACAGAGTGTTCCCGGTCGGGAATCCCACCTCTTTTATTGAGTAGCTCTTAAAAGAGTATTGTACTTCATTCTACATCAGGCATTGGTGCCACTTATATTTTCCTACTTTCTGCAGAACTTTCATATTAAAAAATTGTAGATTTCTGAAGATCAATTTGGAAGGTGGAGGTTGTCTTCAGTATTTCAGCTGGAGAACTGGTGAAGGTTTATTCCTATCACCTTGGGCTTAAATATCAGCATTCCCAGAGCTTCATATCAGATTTGGCGTCAAGCCAAAATTTATTTACCTCCTAGAAGCAGTAGTTCCATCCATAATTACATTGTCCATCATTTGCAAATCCAAAGGAGGAAGGAAGTTGTTAGAATTTCAGCTAGTAATCCTGTGAGGGATCATCCCCTCATCTTGCCATCAGTATTTCCATCAGCTTGGAGTATATTGCAGCATTTTTTAGCAGGCATAAAGCCTCTCTTTCCCTTACAGCACAGTTTTTATGAGCAGTTGCGTTGCAGCATCTGTAATCATCATTGGAGGATTGAGAAGCTAGATCTAGAGCTTCTAGCTTGTAGATCTGAAGGAGGGATCAATTCTTCAAGATTAGATTTGATATTATGACATATTTCAGCCATCTATTTTTTAGATCTAGCTTCAAATCTGTAATCCCATCAGATTAAGGATCAAACCCTAGGAGGGTGATTTTCCAAAGTTGTAGATCTAGAAAATCCTTTTTGGGTTATCTTGGGAACCCATCACATTGGCCAGATCTTGAATCTTGGCATGATTAGAGCTCTTGAGCTCCATAGATCTGCATTTTCCTTTACAACATTTACATGTATATTAGCAGTAGTAGGGATAGCGCAGTATTGCTTTTGTAAGCTCACTAGTTACGTAGTGCTAGTTGCAGCACCATTGTAGGGTGATTCTAGGCCTTCTCTTGGGCTAGATCTACTCATTTTCTGAACATTGTGTAACTGATTCATCTCAATATAATAAAATGGCTTAGCTTCTCTGTAAATTTTGATGTTGTATTTAGATCTATTGTTTACTTAGTTGCAGTTCTTCTATTGTGTTTCAGTATTACTGCATTCTCCCTTTTGGGATATTACACCACATGTCTTGAACACATCTATCTGGTTCTATTGCCTCCCATTATGCAACTCCTCAATCTTCCTCTATCAATGAACTCAACCCCTTTATATTAATGAACTTAGATCAATTTTTTTTTCCTTCTATCTAACCCTTTTTTCCTTTAAGGTCTGCAACACTTAAGGTTTTCGATCAGTTTTTCACAACTCCATTGTGAAAACTCTTTGGTTTGCCCACTTTTTCCGTACTACTGCTCCAAGATGACAAGTCTAGGGATATGGAGGTTTCCCTCCCTCTCAATGACACAATCCTCTACAATACAGTGAACTAGGGCTAGTTGGCTAACCCACTTGACAACTACTTTAGTCCTTCAAAGTCTGCACCTCCTTAGGCCAAATACACCTACCCTTCTACTAGTCTTATTTTCCTTCACAAGTACAGGACTTAGAGCTCTTCTTTGACAGCCTCCTAACAACCCTCCAATTGTACTTGGACTGCCATAAATTTTCCCAACCACATTAAATTATTTAACTGATCTAGTTCCCACAACATTTCTCTCATCTAGGGCTCTTAAAATATTACACCTAATAGTGATTTGAGTCCTCTCAAAATCACTATTATTGTGTACCAATTTCTTTATTGTCCATTCTATGAACAAATTTGAACTACTCATCTTATCATCCTTCTAAGAATTTGTATATGACTGAACTAGGGTAACAAATCCTCCATTAATAGTCCATTGACTAACTGTTTATATGATACTTCATATCTCTATCCAAAACTCTATGGACAGTCCAACAAATCAACTCCTCTTCATGTCAATCCATTCCTCATATGGCACATTTTTTTTGCTCCATCTTCTACTCAGGTGCCACCTTCCTTTGAATTTTCTATCTCTACACATACTTCTGCAAATCAAATTCCAAATTTGTGGTATATATTGCAAAGATAAACCTCTCTCTAAGTGTCACAACCCCTCTTCTTCTATGCAGATTTTTCACAGCCTTAATGGCATGCCTTATTGATTGAACAAGATAGGAAACTGCCCTAAATAGGGAATTATACTTCTATTATAATTTCTTTACAACAAATGATATCCACCCATAGAAAAAATGACAACTCTTTCCTCCATAAGGGACTCGGCCTAACTCATATGGATCCATAGATTTTTGTCATTTCTTTGACTGAATATTGAACTAAACTTTAGATCTCTACGACCCTCAAACTACGGTTACCTTAGTAAATATTACACCTGTGACTACTTCTATTCTCAACCTAAATTCTAGTGCAAATCCTCCTCCATTTGTGTTGGTATTTATCACATACCTTGCAACCTAGTAACCACCACAAGGTAGGGTCTCAACTCTCTCCACTATTTCAAAATTTGATGTGGCCTTCACACAGAAACACCACTGAAATCACATGCCCAAATTCTCATGAGTCACCTCTCTTGAGCTTGATCTTCCATAATAGAACCAACAATATTCCATCCTACTTCCTATATCGAACCCATTAAGGTATGTGAAATTCTTGTGAACCCTCACATAATGATCTTAATCTTGGTGGATGGTCATGGCCTCCCTTTTGTAACGCTTACTTAGCCCCTCAACTCGACCTACTTTAGGAATACATCTCTCCTAGTCTCCCTGATCAAATGAGCTCCTTATCACTTGATGTTCTTGCCTTCATACTAAGGCCTCCTTAAATAGCTTTTCCTAGCTAAGCCTCTTAAGAAATCTCCAGAACTTACGAACTTTATCTACTTAGACCTTAGGAAATATTATTTTTTATTTTTTATTCTGTTTTATATTTTAAACCCCATCTTGGGTCCAAAGCCCCTTCGCTTGGGTTATTTTCCCACAAAGCCTTTTTTGGCCAAACTCCCACAAACCCATCTCACTAGGCTTGTGGATTACCTCTCGAGCTACACAATTAAACAACATATTCTAGTAGTAATAATCATAACTTGGTCAAGCTCCTATATTCAAGCGAGGACTTGGTTGGGTTCCCAAGTTGAAAATTAAGTAAGGGTAGTTGTGAGGGCATGATAAATAGGAAGGGTTAGGGCATGCCAAGGAATGAAAAGGCATGCTAACACATGTTGGACAATGCCAATGTATTTTTAGGAGTGTTAAGTGTCGAGGCATCACAAGGGAGAACTAGGTCAAAATGGATGGAAATGAACAAATCAAAGTGTGTGCCAAAGAGTGTTAGTGAATTCAAGAGTGCCAAGGATGAAGTGTGTTAGAAGAATTTCATAATACAATTCGCAAGAGGCAAGCCTACGATTGTGATAAGGGTCTCGACAAAGCAGTTTTAAAAAAAGAGAGACTTTGTGTTGGGCACAACACTATTTTTCCTTTCTCTATTATTTTTATCTGACATGTGGCACACTTTGGCCGAATTCTCATGTTTTAAACTCTTTTAGACAATTGCATATTGTACATTTTTTTGTATAAGTTTTGGGGAACTCGGCTTGTGCCGACTGTCTTGTGTATCTTGTGGTTCTTGCAAACTCTCAGTTAATGCTCTACTATTTATATGAAATGGACATACATTTGAAATATTGCCTATGTAAGCTATGTTGCTTTGTTGTTTTATGGCCATGGCTAGATTTGATCCTTGTCTTGGTAACTTATTAAGTGGAAAAAGTTCAACTTGGACATGAGTGCCCTAAGATGAGGTATAGGTAGTTCTTAGGTGAACAAGGTACAATCTACTTGTAGTAGGTGCAATTGATCAAGTTTTTACGGATGAAGAAGACAATGTCACATGAGCTGTAGTAGATAAGGACTTGATTGGGTTCCTAAGTCGTGAAAAAATGTAAGGCTAGTTGTGAGGGCATGAGTTCCAAGGCATGCTAGGGAATTCTAACATGCGCCATATAGTTCAAAGGCATGTCAAATTTGCTAAGATGTGTCAAGTGCTAAGGCATGCCAAGATGTGCAAGGGTGTGACAATACATGCCATGGACTATCAAGGCAACAAAAAGGAGAAACAAGTTAAACTACAAGGAAATGAACACATCATAGGGTTAATAAGTCATCAATTTACATTTTCCACAAGGGGCATGCTATGCACACCAACACTAGGTGGAAATAAGTGTCAAGTGAAAAGTGTTACTTCATTCTAAGTGCCAAATCATCCTCTGTTACTTCTCTTATACTTTCCAATAATTGATCTCATATAAATTTAATATCAAACCATGCCAAAGCATACCGAGGCATCTTAATGAATTCTAGACATGCTAATGATCATCACCTCTTTAGGACTACATCTCTCTTCGCCGCCTCAATAAAATGAGATCCTTATCACTTGATGTTATTTCCTTCATCATAAGGACTCCTTAAATATTTTTTCATAGACCTCTTAGGAACCCTCTAGAACTTACGGGTTTTATCCACTTAGACCTTAGGAAATATTAATTTAATTTTCTTTTAAATTTTAAACCCCATCTTGGGTCCAAAATCCCTTTTCTTGGCTTATTTTCCCACAAATCCTTTTGCAACCAAACTCAGACAAAGCCATCTCACTAGTCTTGGGGAGTACCTCCAAAGCTACAAAATTTAACAACATAGTCTATTTGTAGTAACTGTAACGTGGTCAACCTCTTGTAGTCAAGCGAGGGCTTGGTTGGGTTCCCAAGTTGCAAATTAAGTAAGGGTAGTTGTGAGGGCATGATAACTAGGGAGGGTCAAGGCATGAAAAGGAATGAAAAGGCATGATAAGACATGTCAAACAAGTCAATGCATGTTGAACTATAGTGTTAGGGAGTGTCGGGGCATACCAAGGGATAACTAGGTCAAAATCCATGGAAAGGAATGAATAAGAGTGTGTGCCAGGGAGTGTTTGTGAATTCAAGTGTGCAAAGGACGAAGTGTGTTAGGAGAAGTTTAGAATAGGATTTACAAGAGGCAAGCCTACGGTTGTTATACGTGGCTCGACATAGCAGTTTTAGACAAAGGGATATCACTTTGTGCTAGTGACAACATTGTTTTGCCTTAGATATTTATTTTTATGAGATGTGGCACACTTTGGCTACATGCTCATGTTTTAAACTATTATAGATAATTACATATTGTACATTGTTGTGTATAATTTTTGGGGCACTCAGCTTATGTCAGCTTATATTTTGTGTGCCTTGTGAATCTTGTGGTTCTTGCAAACTCTCAGTTAATTTCCTATTGTTTATATGAACTGAACATACATCTTAAATATTGCTCATGTAAGCTATGTTGCTTAGTTGTTTTATGGCCATGGCTAGATCATGTGATCCTTGTCTTGGTAAATAGTTAAGTGGGACAAGTTGAGCTTGGACATGAGTGGCATAAGATGAGTTATAGGTAGTTCTTAGGTGAACAAGGCACAATATAATTGTAGTCGGTGCAATTGGTCAGGTTGTTGCGGTTGGAGCAGACCAATGTTTTCACATGAACTGCAATAGCGAAGGACTTGATTGGGTTCCCAGACGTGAAAAAATGTAAAGGCTAGCTATGAGGACATGAGTGCTAAGGCATGCTACAAAATGCTAAGATGTGCTAGCTAATGTGAATGCATGTCAAAGATGATAAGATATGCCAAGTGATAAGGCATGTTGAGATGTCCAAGGGTGTGTCAATGCATGCTAGGGACTGTCAAGGCAACAAAAGGGAGAAACAAGTTAAACTACAAGGAAATGAAAACATAAAAGGGTTAATGAGTCATCAATTTACCTTTTCTAAGAGGGGCATGCTAGGTACACCAACACTAGGCGCCAATAGGTGCCAAGTGAAAATTCTTAGTGCAATCTAAGTGCCAAGTCTTCCTTTGTTGCTTCTCATCTACTTTCCAAAAATTGATCTCAAATAAATTTAATATTAAACCATGCCAAATCATACCAAGGCATCTCAATGTGTTCCATACATGCCAAGACTTTCCAAGTGCCAATATATGTCAGGGAGTGTTATGCATGCTATGAAGTGGAATGGCATGTTGAAGAGTGCTAAGGTGTGCTAGAGAGTGCTAATGCATGTTGAGGAGTGTTAAGGAGTACTAGAACAAAAAATTAAGGGAGAACTAGGTCAAAATTCATGGAAGTTAATGAATATGGGGAACGTGTGCCAAGGACTGGTGTTAATGAGTGCTAGTTGTCATGCCAAGGAGGGAGTGACAAGGTATGCTAAGCATTGGTAAGGCTGCTAGGGAATACCAAGGCATGTAAAGAAGTGCCAAATTTTGATAGGGAGTTCCAAGGTGTGCTAATTATATGTGCCAAATAGTGCCAAGATATGCCAATACATGCTAGGTGCTAAGGATGTGCAGGGTTCCAAGGTATGTCAATATGTGTCAAGAAGTTTCAAGGCAACAAAAGGAAGAACCAAGCTAAAATGTAATTAAATGAAAAAATAAGAGGGTTAATAAGTCGAGACTTTATCTTTTTCAAAAGGGGCATGCTAGTCACACTAATAATAGGTCCCAATACATGTCAAGTGGAATTGTGTGCCAAGTGCTAATGTATGTCAATGCATTCAACCAAGGTGTTCCAGGGCATGCTAGGGACTACATGCATGCCAACACATGCTAGGAGAGTTCCATGTTGTGCTAGCGCATGCCACCATGTGCTTTGGCATGAGTTTCATGAAAAGATGTTCTAGGTACAACAATGTTCCAATACATGCGAGGTGCTAAGAAATGTTAGTGTGTGACAAAGCATTAACTTAACGTGTGCTCGGATTGTTGAGTGTTAGGTCTTTCTCATTAATAGAATTTTCATAGCTTGATTATGTATTAAATAATATATTTTCTACACACACTAGTGGAACTTTATCTAAAGGGAATTTGATAGATAATAAACTTAATAGATATGAATCATATGTTCACTCATAGGAAAACTCTATTCGACTAGTGATTACTGGAGGGAAATGATACACACTAATTATTTCTTAAAAAATTGACTGATTCTAACCACTATTGCCTTGGAAATTTCATAAAAAATACTCCACAATAATGGCCTTAAATCGTTACCTTTTGAAAAAAATATATTAACATGCACATAGCGTCATCAAAAACTCATTGGAGTGATCAATGGTGGCGAACATTTTTTGACCATCACCAAAAGTAAAAAAAAGAGCATTGGTGAGGGTCATTAAAAGTTTGTCACTAGAAGTGTCACCAAAGAGAGAATTAGTGACAGGCCTTTAACGACCCTCACCAAAAGTGTCATTGTAAATGGCTTTGGTGACGAACCTTAAAGGACCATCACTATATACACTTACAGTGATGTTTTTTTAAGGACCATCACCATATGTGACATTGGTGACAGACCTTAAATGTCCGTCACAAGAATGACCCTCACCAATGTCCTTTTTTCTTGTAGTGTAAAACGAAGGAATGAGGGCCTTAACTATGGGAATACAAGGCTCTAGTCGTGGTTGAAGTCCCTTAACCACATGCCTAAGAGGTCACGGTCGCGGTTAAGGGTCCAACTAGCAAAGAAAGTCACCTCATGTCAGGAAAAATGTAACTTATCATGAGGGCTAAGGGTCAGTGATGTACGGGTAGAAAAATAGGCTGATAACATCCAACATGAAGATGCACAAAGTCAGAAATGTTGACAATTAATATGGTATTTCCTCAAATCCATATATCCTTTTCACTGTGTACTGATCAAAGAGGTACCAGTCACCCACTCTAGTGTTGAGATCAAACTGCAATATCTACCTAAGGAACTTAGGGGATTTGGGTAGAGGATCACCATGCAAAAAATTATATATAATTGACATGAATGATGAAACATAATTAAAAAGGCCTTGTTTGTTTTCTATTTTCCTCACCATGGAAAACCACTAAAAACAAGAAATATGGTATTTTGTTTATTTAGCATCTTGGGCTTCAGGTTTTTAAGGTAAGGATAGTTATGGTGAATAAAAAGATAAAGTAGATAGGATTTATATCAAAAAAATATATATTTCTAAACCTCTATCAATTGGGGATGGATTTCAATAAATAGGAACTTGGGAAAATCATATTTTGTGTAGGCCTTGGTGACAAGTGACATAAAGTAACTAGGAAACTTGGGGACAACTCATTTACTTGGACATTTGTGTTAAGACCCAAGACTTGAGCAATAATGGACAAAGATTCTTGGGCCATATATTAAGATACTATGACAGGATACATAGGTGGATTAGAAGAGGAAACTACTCTTTCTTTGACATTCTGATGGATATTCTAATACTTGACCTTTGGGGAGAGACCCTTCCATTGAACTGATAGTTTTATTTTATCTAAAGATAGAATATATGCAATGGCCTCCACTATGACCTTATGACTGCCTTATCTCATTGAGTAGACATGATGACTCTATAATCCAGAATCTACCTATTATCGCACCATGTTACCATATTTTGAAAATGGTAAACTTGCGAGATTATAAATAGAAATATATTTGATTCAAATATATTATTGATATTCCCTATTCAATCATAGATACTACATACCAGTTGCATGTCCTTTCTCATGTCATAAGTGGTTATGACAGGGTCTCAAACATCAACATCCTGGTCATAGTAATCATGATACTTAAACATTTATACAATGGAATTGGGTACTAATGATGTGACCATTGAAGATGAGGAAATTTTTCTGAGGTGAAATTATTTGACTTAGTGGAATGAGGGAGGTGACATGATGTTAAATTTATGAGTGGGATATAACTAGCCAATATGAAACTGCAACGTGGCTAACATGATTAGCTAATAATATTGAGGTAACATTAATTTGGACTTGTTGAGATTTAGTTGGATTAGCATGCATGGATGTCAAATTAGGTCTTATGGATTTTTTTCTTGAATTAGAAAATTATGGGGTTTCTTATGATGTATAAGGGTTTAATCTCATAGAACGAGTTTAATTAGCATAAAATTGAGCCTTTGCGAGTATACAAGTGCTTCTAATGTAGGTAGGGATAGGGATTATTCCTTTTGAGCTCAAATTTGTCAAATTTTGGTTGGCATGGAATTTATGAGGTTGAATTCATGTGAATTAAGAGAATTGGCCATTTGAGAATGTGAATTTGAGCTTGGGTGGGTCAATTTAAAGCTTTTTTGAGTTTACAAGTGTGCGAGGGTTGTGAATCTGAGGCCAAGTGGACAAAAGAATAATAAAAATGGGCATAATGTCCTTTATAACATTTTTTTCTTAACACGAGTCAAGACGACATTGGAGACTTTAGGACTAACATAATGCTTACATCATAATGACATAAGCATGACAGTTTGGATCCTATCATATGTCGCCAAGGTGGCGCCACATGGAAAATGATAATTTGATGCAAGGCGTGACTTGGCAAAGTGATGTGGTGTAGGTGTGGCATGGGTGACAAGCCTACATGGAGGGTGTATGTGGTGCATGGAGCTAACACGGTGGGGCTGGGGTGACACCTTTTACATGGTCCCCAAAATCACAACTAAAATTTTGTCCAGGGTGAAAGGGGCATGAGAGGGAGACACATGTCCTCCTTCACATCCCTCCAACAGTGTTACCTATCATGCAACTCAGTGGTGCAAAGAGATCATAATCTTCTAATCCACTATGTGCCTGCCATTCAATCTTCGGTGTGCACAACTTTTCCCATTCCATTGGTGCCATATTCTCTTCCCACAAATGTACATTTGTTGTTCACCAATTTTCATGCCCATTAGCATTGTCAGGCAAGCTTATGTCTAATTCCTTCCCGCTTTATTGCTCATTTCCCACGCCTATTGGGGCCTTCTTCCTAGTGCAACTTGTGAGCTCCCTCTTAGTGCCCTTTGCTAAATTTTCACCTTGGACCTCTGGGCTCATCTAGGGCCTCCTCTAGCTTCAAAACCTTGAGGAAAATCTCCTTAGGGGTGGTGCATTTTGGCACCAATTAGCATAATGTGCCCAATATACAAGATGACATACCATGCCTAAACATGATAGTATATATATATATATATATATATATATATATATATATATATATATATATATATATCACATGGAATATGTTCTATGAATTGGAATGCTTTATTTATTTGATGTTGAAGTGTTAGAATGCTTGGTTGAATTTGCATCTATGAAGTGTGAACTTTGAAATGTTCTATTATTGAAGGCATTTATATTAGGTTTTTAAAAAAATTTCAACTAGGCATATTCCTAATTATAAGTGTAGTCGATAATCCCATACAAATTGCAACAATTTTTATCCCTTAGGGCACACTTCTCCTAGCGTATACCAAATCTAAAAATCACTTTGGTACAATAATTTATGTAATATAAATATGTATCTTATCTTCAAGTTATATATTAAATCACTTCTATATAATTTCAAACCTATTTTATTCAAATCAACATGAATGATAAATCTTGGAAATTACTTAATTTGAGAACGGAATGGAGAACTCCAGCGCTCTTACCCTTGCCCTAGGTTTTCAAACGCCATATGCTGCCACCGCAAGCTGGTTCTGGCAGGCCTGGTTCGGCCGCCATGATTCTGAGAGCAGGCAGACCCCCGCGAGGAGAAGAAGCGGATACCTGCCTATTCGCGACATTGCAGAAGAGAAGGCGATGACTGTAGCGGTGGGGCGTTTTTTTGCAGGGAAAGGGTGCGTCTCTCAGCACGCACCAGTCACGGCCACCATCCTTTGGCTGTCTAACGGCGATATGGCAGGACGGAGCGACCTTGCCTCACTTTTTTATAGCCGCAGCCCCATTTTTCTCTACGACCATGTGCGCGGTTTATTCACCTGGGCTACTGCTCTGAACTTTCACTTGCAGAGGAAGTCTCAACTGAATCTGGCGCTGGCCTTGCAACCCAGAGAACTCGCTAAGTCGACTTCGATGCCTCTTCCTGGCAGCTGGGATCCCTCTCATCCCCAACAAACGACATTTCAGATTCAAATTACTCTTTTGACGGGCAAAACCCTGCTCCTTGAGGTGCAACCCTCATTCACTGTGGGCTATCTCTTACAGCTCCTCGAGAATAGGTTGGGGATTCCTTCCTCCCTTCTGTGGCTCCTCTTCGCAGGTAAGCAGCTTGACTACAATCAGACTCTTTCCTTTTACAAAATTGCAAGAAATGCCACAGTGATCCTATCGCTTCGACTAAGGGGAGGTGCTTTTGGGCAATCCTCTGCCCCCAACGGATTTTCTTATAAAGATGTTGTTCATGCACATCCTGCCAAGAATACTTCCCAACCAGCTGAGGGTCCGAAACCTTTCTTGGTGGACAAAATGGAGAAAGCCCCAGCTATTGAAATTACTCATCCTACTCTGGATGATCAATACCAGACATTTGCAGAAAAAGCCATTATTTGCAGGTTTAACGGACTATGGCCTCGTACTGCTGATCTATACCAGTGGATCAGCACCAATTGGACCAACAACACCAAAGTATTTTTATGCTCGAAAGGCTTCTTTATTGTTACCTTTGTCTTCAACGAAGATTACCAGAAGGCCTTAACGAGGGGCCCCTGGTTCTGGGGTTCAGCGGGACTTTTCCTCACCCCCTGGTTCCCAGACTTTGACCCCTCTACTGCTGTGATCACCAAGCTTCCTATCTGGGTCAGGCTTCCAAATCTCCCTGCGCATCTTTGGCATTTTGCTGTCTTCCAATCAATTGGGGATACTCTTGGCCGCTTCCTGGCTACAGACACATCAAGGGCAGAGAAGGGTATATATACCTTTGGCAGAATCTGCGCGGAAATTGACATCAGCAAAGGACTGCCAGACCAGATCATCCTGAAAGTTGGGGATTTCCATTGGGTGCAAAAGTTGGACTATGAGAATACAGCCTTCAGGTGTCGTCATTGCCATCAGACAGGTCATCTCCAGAATTCTTGTGCAACGTTCCTCGACAAAAAGAAGAACCTCAATCGCAAATCCAAATCCAAAAGCTGGAAACCGTGTGATAGTCCCCCTATGGATGATTTTGAGTCCTCTAGCTCTGATGAGGAGGATATTGAAGTGGAAGAGGAGAATGTGGAGCATCCAAAGGACCCGCCCTCAGGTCGACCCGAGGATCCCACTTCTTCTTTGATCTTGCAGAAACGCTCTCATGAGTCTTCTTCTTCCGACTCAGATAAGGAGACTTCACCTTCTGCACAGAACAGTCTGCAAATGGTTCCAGTCCAGCCAGATCAGAATGGTTGGGTCAAAGTCAGTAAAAAGAAAGGGAAAAAATGTCGGTTGGGAGACACTGCCCATGCTGGGTAGACTCCTCAGCTTAGCTTGCTCTTCTCTGTTCTCTTGGTCACTTGTCACTCACGTCATTGTTTCTCTTTGGGAACGATGTTGATTCTATATCATTTCCGGTTCCCTTGCTTTTTAGCTTCGCTTTTATGCGAACACTGATTGTACTATATTTCTCTTCTTAATAGATTTAGTCTTATTCAGAAAAAATAAAAAATAAAAAAAAAAAAAAATCTTGGAAATTACTTAACCATGAAGATAATGCAAGAATACAAATAAAATTTTAAATCACACAATTTTGGATAGCAAGATACTTTATACATATATATAATAAATGAAATCCATATGAATGAATTTATCACAAAATGGTACAATATCAAGATCTCCAAACTCTATGAAGTTAAAACCATGAAAATCATATCCACCATCATATATCCACAACAAGCTAGCATCAACACTAATAAATAAACAAGCTTTTATCACATATGCTTTTCACACTATTATTGTTTTGTTCCTTACAGTTTATGATCCCTAACCATGTTGAATCAAACAAATCAATGGAAATAAAATTCTAGTGATAATCACAATATATATTTGTCCATCTTATGGTTTTTGTACTGAAATCCTTGGCCTTCAACTCTCACATCAACATAAATAGCTACACCTCCATGGAACATCATGAAAGATATAATAATCATTTAGTATTATAGGAAACGAATCTCACCATGCTCAAGACTCCTCAATTCAATCTCACCATTATCTTTCTCTAGCCTCATATCCTATAAGAACAAGGTTTTAAAATCATTGAAGGTGTTAGCTCAACTTTTCATGTCT
>CM076569.1:742534489-742631569 GCA_034641835.2 Pinus albicaulis | reverse complement strand
CTCAAGTATGATTATGTAAGTAATATTAACAGTTTAGGTAGTTGAATAGTTTCAAGAAGTTCAGGAGTTACTAACCACTGTGATGTATTTAAGTAGATATAAATAAAGAAAAGGGGTTCCGAGTTTTGGACCTCTGGAAGATTGTTAATTTGGTATTGAATTTTCTGAGAAATAATTGAAAGAAGATCAATTTTCCTACAGCTATTGATGATGAAATGTCTTTCCAATTTCACTCTGTGTTTATTCCTCTTTGAATGAAGTGAAGTAATGTAGCAGTCGGTCTCTTAATTACATCTATGAGTAAGAGTTAAAAAACCTTAATTTGCGCTCCTTCGCCTCATCTCTTCTTTCTTCACAAAATCCTAATGAAACTTTAAAGTAATATATTATGTGTTTGCAGCATATTATTTCGAGTTTCCTCTCTCTCCATGAATTCCTCTAAAACTTAAAAGTGATAGATTATGTTTCTCAGCATATCACTTCAAGTTTCCTTTACAGTTCTTCTTTTCATTTCATTCGGATATCAGCAGTTTATGGCATTGTGAAGGCTTTCATTATATGAGATTATTTGAGTGTATTAAATAATTATATTCCAAAGGTGTTAAGCAGATGCCATTTGATATTATAATTATGACATACATCTACAAAATTTCTTAAGCACTAATTCCTTACCACAGCCAAGGGATTTTTTCTTGAGATACAACATTTTCTAGTGCCGTTGTCGGGGACGAAGAAACGAAGTTTATTTTCCCTGGTTTTTTTCACATTATTTCCTCTGGTTGTTCAGTGAGGAGGAAATATTCGGTTGTGTTTGTTATTTTCAAAATTCTGTCTTTCAAAATGCCTCACACGAGGTCAGATACCTCACAGTAAATAGTCCCTGCTTTTCCAGATCCAGAAAGATTGGTTTCTAAAAAGGCTCGAACATCATCCCTTTTTGTTTTTCACTTTTGCTGAGAATTTAAATGTAGAACATCTTGATGTTGTGATGAGACTATTTGTGCAGTCTCTAAGTGGAGAGGCTAGGAAATGGTTCAAAGGTTTACCAAATGATTCCATAAATGACTGGGAAGAGTTAGAAACTCAATTCACTCAGAGATGTGGAGAGAAGAAAGATCATGGTTACTCATTGACCGAGTTTAATGCAATTAAAATAAAGCCGAATGAAAACAATTTCTTGTTTGTAAAAATATTCAACAAATTGTACAATAGTTTACCTATAGAGATGAAGCCCCCCCGCCCTCCTTGTAGGAGAAAAGGTAGTTTTTGTTGGGGCTTTTGATTTTAGCTTTACATTGAGAGAGAGAAGAGCCCCTAATCTTGAGCAGATACAGACAGATGCTTTAGAGATTGAAGCTAATATGACTGTAGTTGGAAAGGAGAAAGGGAAACAACCAGTCCAAGAGAAGGGGAAGGCAAAAGAAGGATCATCACAAGATCTAAGAATTGACGATATGACAAAGGTGATAAAAAATATGAAAAATAAGCTAGCTAAGATGGAATTGGAAAATAAAAACTCCCAAAGACAAGTACAACAAAAATGAGGGGGGTTTAACCCTCAATTCAGAAGACATCCCCTGCAAATCTTGTAGAGGGAAAGAAGAGATCAAGACCAGGTTCAAGCTCCATTGTATATAGAAGCAACGCCCCGAGAGCTAGCAGAAGATAACCAAAGGGAAGTCGAGGATCAGGTATTTTCTATGTATGCAATAGAAGAGGATGAAGAGGAAGATTGCGAGGGGGAATATGCTGAAGCTAAAGCTTCTTTTGATCAAGATGAAATGGATGAATACTGTAGGAAATTCACATATTTCATGCAAGCTGAGTTACACAAAAATTATGATTTGAGGTCTAGAAAGAGATCTAGAGTGTAGGATAACGAAGGTGAACAACAAGGTTCCATTCCTCCTCTAATGACGACTCCACTACAAATGGAACCTACGAAAGAAGTCAGTAATAAGAAACACCTATAAATTCACTTAATAGAACAAATGTGCAGCAGGGTGAATCTTCCTAGAACAAATCGGTTGAAACTAATATCTTAGAGAGAGTTGTTCTTGTACCCGAACAAGCAGCAAATTCTAGAAAGAGTGAAGAAGAACTTGAAAAGAACGTTAATCAAACTCATGCTTTCAATTTGACAAAAGAGTTGGAGAAGGTCAAAATTCAGGTGCCTCTTCTAGAATTAGCCAAAATACCAGCTTACAAGAAAGAAATTTTAGAATTTATTAATCTCACACAGGTGGAAGACATAAGTGACACAATGAACTTACAAGAATAAAAGCTAGTGGTCACCTTTGGTCCCCATGTAGAATAAATATATCCCTCTGTTCCACCCTTATATATTTCTCTATTGCTTCATGATTATACTCTACATAATTGCATGTTGGACTCAGGAGCGTCCCATAATCTCATGCCATTGTCTGTTATGAAGGAACTTAACTTGTATATTACCAAATCTTACAGGGATCTATATTCATTTCATTCCAAAAGGGTGAAATGTGTTGGGTTAATTAAAGATGTAGAAATTTCTTTGGCACAAATCCCAGCAAAGAGTATAGTAATGGATGTAGTGGTTGTTGACATCCCAGCCAGGTTTGGAATGCTCCTATCAAGATCTTGGGGAGAAAAGTTGGGAGGTGTACTAAAATTACATTTCACTTATGCTATAAGTCCGATTTTTAATGGGGAAGAAAGGAGGTTGTACAGGGAAACAAGGTTTGTGGAGACTACCTCCAAGAAAGATGCAAGAAATTCCCCCATTTATAGTCAAGAAACAGAAGACCTTTCTTGTTTAATGCTGCATGAAGATTCACAATTTGCTGAAGACATGGGGAAATATCTCTCTTCAACAGTTGTAAATAATGAGCTACACTCAAGGAAGATTTGGAAGTGCTACTTTGATGGCGCCTACTCCAAGGAGGGTGCAGGTGCTGGATTCTTGCTGATATCACCAGAGGGTAACCTCATGCCTTTCTCTTTTAAACAAGAATTTGATTCAAAAAACAATTTGGCTGAGTATGAGGCCTTAATCTCAACCCTTCAAGTTGCTAAATAGATGGGATTTCAATGTATTTCAATTTTTGGTGACTCTGAATTGATAATAAGGAAAATTAAAAATCATTATCAAACCAAGAATTCGAGATTGAGATCATGTAGGAATGAAGTGTAGGATATGGTAAAAAAATGTTTCGAAACATTCAATCTTCAGTATACTCCAAGGAGGAGAATATTTTGGTCGATTCTTTAGCAGTTGCAGCCAGTACCTTCAAACCTCCAACAATTCCAAGGTTAATGTATGAGATTGAAATTAGGCATAGACCTTCTATCCCTGATAATGTGAAACATTGGCAGGTGTTTAACGATGATGAACAGATAAATCAGTTCTTGGCCATGATTGGAAACTTTGAAGACGTTGAGATAGACCAAGATGAAGAACAAACAGAGAAAAAAGCAGAAATAAGAAACCTTAAGCAGTCAATAGGTGAACAGAATATTATCCAATTGAAAGATAATGTGCTCCCCAAAGGGTTGGTTCCCCTTGAAATATTATTCAATGTTAATGATGTTATTGTTGATTCAAAGAAAAAACATCAAAAAGAAGAGATGGAAGATTGTAATTTGGGAACTCACCAGGAACCCAAAATAATGAAATTGTTCAAAGGCGTTCCCAAAAACTACAAAGAAAGATACATTGATCTTTTTAAGAAATATATGGATGTGTTTTCCTAGTCGTATGAAGAGCTAAAAACATATGACAAAAGCATTATTCATCATAATATTCCATTGAAGGAAGGACTCAAACTACACAGACAGAAGATCAGACAGATCAATCCATTGTTGTTAGCTACAATTGAAAAAGAAGTGAAGAAAATATTGCAGGCTAAAGTTATAGTCCCTCTCAGATTTCAAACTGGGTTTCTAATCTGGTACCTGTAAGAAAGAAGAATAGAGAGATAAGACTATGTGTAGACTTTGGGAACTTGAACTGAGCATCTCTAAAAGATAATTATCCTTTGCCAAAAATGTATTATGTCTTACAGAAGGTGACAGGAGCTCATAGGTTGTCTATGGTTGACGGATTTTCTGGGTATAATCAGGTAGCAGTAGAAAAAGAAGATCAAAATAAGATTTCTTTCACTACGACCTAGGGCACGTTCATGTACGCAAGGATGCCATTTGGTCTTATGAATGCATGTGCAAAATTTTAGAGGGCCATGGACATAGCCTTTGTTGGTGACAGGTTTTTAGTTATATATATGGATGATGTAACAATTTTCTCAATGTCAAATGATGAATGCTTGGAGCATTTGCAAAAAACTTTTCGAAAGTGCAGAAAGTTTGGTCTGTCATTAAATCCCAAGAAATATTTATTTTCCTTAGAAGAAGGTAAATTATTGGGTCACATAGTTTCTAAAAAAGGACTAAAGATTGACCCAGCAAGGGTGGAAGCCATTCAAACTATTCCTTTACCTAGAAGCATGAAGGATATCCAAATATCCCTGGTAAAAATAAACTTTCTGAGGAGGTTTGTGCCCAATTATGCTGAGATCGTGAGAAGTATAACAGATATGTTGAAGAAAAATGCAGAAGTGAAATGGGATAAGGAAGCAATAGATGCATTTGCTATAATAAAGGAAGCACTACAGGAAGCCCCAGTTTTGATTATCCCATACTATCAAAAAGCCTTTCAGGTATTCTCATTTGCATCCCCCACTATAGTGTTGTTGTGTTGTTGCAGAAAAATGAAGACAATAAGGAGCAGCCAGTTGCATTTTTTAGCAAAGTTCTCAGAGATGTTGAGCTCAAATACAATATTCTGGAGAAACGGGTATATGCTTTGGTAAAAGTATTGAAAGCCTTCAGGACTTATGTGTTGCAGTCCCAAATAACTGCTTATGTTCCTAATTCTGTTGTGAAGGACATGCTGGTCCAAAGTGATGTTGAAGGAAAAAGGGGGAAGTGAATAGAAAAAATCCAAGAGTATGATTTGGACATAAAACCCACCAAGCTGGTCAAGGGACAGGGGTTAGCGAAGTTATTAACAGAAAAATTTTCAAGCCTTGGGAATTAATTTGTTGGCACAAGTGGATGGAGTTGTAAATCAAGAGGGTCAAAGAAAGTTAAAAACAAGTAGCCGATACAAATGTTTGTGCTCTGATTGGTATAAATATATTGTGAATTACCTGTGTTTCTTTTCCTTTCCAACTTCACTGAATAGAACAAAATACAGAGCTCTCAATCTCAAGTCTCAGCCATATGTTATCATAGAAGTGAAGTTATACTAGAAAGATCCTGCTGGTATTTTACTATAATGTTTGACCAAAGGAGAATCTATTGAAGTCACCAAACAATATCATGAAATTTTGTGTGGAGTACATTATAGCTGGAAGGTCACTAATCATAAAATTATTAAGTTAGGATTCTATTGGCCAACCCTATTTGAATATGTTTATAGACTGGTCAGAAGTTGTCAAAAGTGTCAGTTGTTTGCTGAAAAGAAAAAACTTGCTCCATTACCTCTCATCCCAGTTGTTACACTATTTTTTGGTCATCTAACCTTTCATCATTAGATGGACCCAAGTACACCATGTAAGACCAGTTTTACCCCAAGTAAAACTGCTTTCACTATGTTAATTAAGAAACCCCAAAAGGAATAATTAATTAAACCATAATTTAATTATTATTCCCAGTCATGTTTAACCCAAAAACAAAGAAATTAATGAGATAAACCCATAGTTATCTTATTATTTTCTAAGAATAATTATTTAATAATATTCCTTGTTAAATATGACCAAATCAACCACCATTAATCAAATAAATCATTATTTATTTGATTATATCCCAACCACTTCCTTAAAAAGATAAATAAATCATTATTTATTTATTTTTCACTAATCAAGGGATTTGACCCAAGTCAAACACCCTTTCCCTCCAACAAATAATAATAAAATATTCCATAGAGGTGGATCTAGATTTGGTTAACATTATTTTAATCATGCACCAAGATCTAGAATGACCAAATATTTTGTTATAAATAGGAGGGTTTTCCCCTTCATTCTTCACCTTTTGTTGCATATTAGATCACTCTGGATCTATACACTTGGTCTCATTTCTGCCATTTTTCTCCCATTGAGCTCGACCTTCTACATTGGGTTTTCTACATTTACAAGAGAGAGAAAGCTTAGATCTGAAGTGCTGAGGACTACAAAGAACCCATCCCATTGAGGAGATCTGGATACACCTTCTTGTTTCCTCCCAGGTGCCCTGTAATATAAAAAATTCATTCAAAAATCGTGTTCTTGTCTTGTCTGTTGGATGCATGGAGAAAACTCTTTACTTTACTGCTTAATGTCTTTCTATTTATAGATCTGTTTGTTGCAGCACTTTAACTACTAATTGCAGATCTGAAGATGTTTTGCAGCCATTATTGTTGTTAGGGCTATTAGTTATGCGTAGCTAAAGTGGTTCTTTTCGTACACTTCGACGAAGAATTCATACTAACAAATGGCGACTCCACACGGGTTTTAAATTACGACCGCTGTCGTTTTTCATATTCCTGCATATCCAGCTACTTCAGGCCCTAGGGCTTCTTTTTTAGCTGCTTAGTTTTTCTCTTTTCATGTCATTTTTTTCACATAAAACCCTAAAAACCTAAAATTTCTAACTTCCGTGTGTTTCTGGCCCTATTGCGCAGGTAAGCGACACCAGCCGCAACTGAGACGGCGACTTTTCAAAAAATCTACCGCCGAAACAGCCGGAACGGGGGGGTCGCACCTTTTGGCCCAAAACCTGCGACCTGGACGCACTTTTTGGCCTGTTTCCTGCGACCTCAACTCAGATCAGGTCAGAACCTGCGACCTGCCTTTTTTCCCGCATTTTTTCTGCAATTTTTCTGGGGTTTGCTGCAGCTTCTGCCAGGGTTTTCCAGCCTCTGTCTCAGCCCGCCTTGACCAAGATCTGATCTGTTTTTACTCCTCTAAGTGGGAACCCAGCCCCTTAGGGCTTTAGTACCCTCCACTTTTTGTGGAAGAGTTTCAGCTGTTTCAGCCGTCGGTTTCAGAGCTTCAGCCCCGTCTTTTCCAGATCTGTTACCTCACTTTCAGATCCTTTGAAATCGGCCTCTTTTCCTTTCAAATCACCTCTTGTCGTTTTGTTTGGACCTCCTCTGAAGGCCTCTGCCTTGCCCCCCCGGTGTTTTGCTGATTTCCTTTTTCCGGCCACCTTGCCTCTGTCTCTTGGCTGTGATCTGCACCCCTTGTCTGCAGCTTTATCCTCCATATCTATGTCCCCTTTGACCCTAGATCTGTTGAGCTTCCTTTGTGTGTGTTTACATAGTTTTTCCCTTTCTTTTCAGCATAGTTGTGAAGACCCACCTTTTTTTGGGTTAGATAGATGCATACGTACGTACATTATTTTTACGGTATTTGACATTTATTACATTCTCTTGTAGGTTTATTTTCAGCTACGCGACACACTTTTGCTCAACGACGGAAAGAGGGTTTAAAAAATTAAAATTAACGCACCACACACGCCTGACCTTAAGTGAAGAAGCGCCTGGTTTGCACCGGCAAAGACTCTAAAATCAATCGTCAACGCACCTTATACGCCGCCAGCCTTCTTGATTGTCCCTTTTACGCACTTGTCGGTTTCCTTCTTTGTCATCATTGCGCCCCCGGCGCCTTTCCGAGAACTTCTTGGCTTCCTTCATCCTCGGTTTTAGGTTGATCGACACCCTTTCATACCCCGCCGTCGTCGAGCCAGTCCACCTTCGAGTCCGCACTCCGACTCCTCTCCCGATTCATCGGGTCCCCCTTCTCCTTCCGGTTCTCCCCCTTTTACCTTCACCATGTCCGGATCAGGGCCTAATGCTAGCGGTTCTCCCGGCCCCAATGCCGGCCCTACTTCTAGTGGAACCGTCACAACCACTACTCCGGCCACCCCTGTGCTGCCATACATTGCAGGCCTCAGCCTCCCCGATTTCCATCAGTTGATTAACGACCCCATTCACCATAATACTACCTACCTGGCCCACTATGCCCACCAAGTTACCCTCTGATATCCCTAAGTTCGAGGGCCTTAATGGCGAAGACCCAACCAATCACGTCCGGTCTTTCCACATGTGGTGTTCCTCCAACTCCATTACCGATGACTCCATCCGCCTTCGTTTGTTCCAACGCACGCTTACCGGCGAAGCTTCTAAATGGTATGTCGAACAGGCCACTTCCTCCCATACCACGTTCGAGACTCTTGCCCAAGCCTTCTTGTCGTACTTCCAGCTCCCTCTCCGATACGACACTGGTACGGAGCTCTGGACTTCATTTAAGCAATCCTCTTCCACACGCCTTTCTGCCCATGTTCAGGAATGGCGACGAAGACGGAGCTTATGTCGAGCCCCTCCCTTTGAAGATCGGGTTTACATGGACTGGTTCCTTCGCACTCTCCCATCTCCCATCGGCAAAGATGTCACCTCTCACTTCCCACAATCTGAAGAAGCCGCCCTCCAAATAGCTTTAAAATATGACCTGATCTACGCTCAATCTGGTTATGTTTATACCGTTCTCCCTGACATCCCCAGGCCCGGTGGCGCTAACGCCCCGGGGGCATCTCATTCCGCCGATGGTATTGTTGGATCTCTTTCCCACCCCTCTGCTCACCCTCCTATGAGCCATGGCCTTCCTCAGGGAGGGGCCAGCACCTCTAGCACTCTGCCCCCTCCCGGCAACATGTATCCAGGATACGGCATGCCTCCTCCTTTTGCCCAACCTCCTGCTTACCTCAATGCCGCCCAACCCAACCCTTACTTTTATCCGCAGCCTGGTGCGCCAACTCCTCCAGCATATGCGCTTCCGCCTCCCTTGCCTCCTCACCACCTGCAACAGCCCTTACAACCCCCTCCAGGGCAAGTATTTGCACAGCAGGGTGCGTTTAATCCCCCTTCTTCTCAAAGAAGGCGGAGAGGCAACCAGAACCCATCTGCCCCCGGTAACCGAGGACCCAATTCTGGTATGGACCCTAACACTAGCAACCAGCCTCAGGGCATCCCGCCCAGGCCGGACAGGCCGCTTCGCACAAACAAGCCCCGTTCGTGTTGCGGTGTTTACGGTCACTACACTCACGATTGTCCTCTCTTACCCCAGATGCGACAGATGTGGGAGTCTCAAGCCACACGCGGGACAACACACCTCCCCTGACGCTCCTCCTAATGTGGCCACTACCCAGCCAGCTGTGTTCACTGATCCTTTCCCTCAACAGGGATTCGTGGCTACCCACCCCCCTGACAGCCATGCCACCACACCCTCGTCCATTTCTGGTTCCTCTGACTACCAGATCCTCATGATGCACTCCGATCCGTCCCCTTCCGTCGACCTTCACCTTCAAACTCGGTCTCGCCAGTACCCCAAGCCCCCTGCTCAGTCTGCTCCCGAGCCTCCATCTTCAGGTTCTACAGAGCCTCTTTCGACATCCAGTGGCCCCTTACACATCCCTCAACCCAAAGTCGAGGTTCACCCAAAGATTCCAAAGGGTCCATTACGCCGAAATGCTGCTTCCGGTCGAGCCGCTCAATCGTACAGTATAGTAGATGATTTGGCACAATCCCCTGCTGCCATTTCCACACTGGAACTCCTCCAGTCGTGCCCTTCTCAAAGGAAGGCTCTACTATCCGCCGTGGGCGCTGTTGATCCTGCTGATGACCAAATGATTGTTTTCGACGCCACTCAATCGGACCACCCTCCTCGTCCTCCTTCCGTTGCTTTCCAAATCCCAGTCAAAATCCGGAACGCCACCGTATCCCGGTGTATAATTGATGAGGGGGCATCCACCTGTGTGATGTCCGCTTCGGTTTGGAAGCAACTCGGATCCCCTGAGTTGGCCCCTTCCACGATCACCCTTCGAGCGTGGGATGGTCATGCCTCCCAGCCTATTGGCCTGTTTCGTAACTGTCCCATCACCCTCGCCGGTAAGACTGTTTGCGTTGATCTCGAAGTCATTGACGCCCCTCTAGACTACAACATTCTATTGGGGCGAAGCTACACCTATGCCATGTCTGCTGTCCCATCCGCGGTCTTCCGCAAGATGTCTTTTCCACATAATGGAAAGATAGTCACCATTGACCAGCTATCGTATCATGAGCCGTCGTCTCCATCCGCCTCCGAGACGACCATCTCTTCTGTAGCCAACAAGAAAACCGTCGATTCTTTGACCAGTGTCTCCCCCGGCGTCTATAAAGATTCCACCCTGCTTGGTACTTTTCCTCACCTTCCTCCCCCTCCTGTTACTGACCCCAGCTTGTCGAATGTTTGCATGATGCAATCGTCTCAGGCTTCCCATAAACGGCATGCCTCGGCTAGCCCGCACCCTCCTCCCGCCCTCCGCAACCCGCTCCTAGCCATCCATCTCAACCAGCCGGACCTCCTCTTTCTGGCCCTCCCCCTACAGCTGGCACCCCCGAACCTCTTTATCCTCCAGGCTCGGTCCCCCCTGGCCTTAACCATCTTGGAGCCGTTCCTCCTGGTCATTACCCTGCTGGACAGATCCCCTTCTTGGCTCCCCCTCCCGGAGTATATTCCGTCCCCGTCATGGCCACCCGTTCTCTCCCTAACTTGACCTTGGGTATTCCGGTTTGGTACCTTGACCCCCCAGCCGCCACCCCCCCTGGTCACCCCAAACCTTACATGGCTTTGACACCTGTTCAACCGGTCCCCCTCGCTTCCTCCATAGCCAACGTGCCCCCAGCACCTCCACAGGACCCTTCTCCTGCTGAGTCGGCTCCCGGGAAGAAAGGAAAAGCTCGCAAGGGGGCAACCAAAGACCAAACCACCACAACCACCTCGGCTCCTCCCCCACCCTCGAAGCCTTGTGCCTTATGTGATGTCATCGGTCATGCCACCCATGCTTGTCCCGAGTTACCCCGTATTCGCCCCATGGTAAAAGTCGCGTTCCCCGACACTACGGTCCCCGAAACTCCCACTCCTGCTTCGACCGTCTCCAAGAACCCCAAGACTCTCCGCACCAACAAGCCTTGTGCTTTGTGCGGTTTCCATGGCCACTACTCCCATCATTGTCCTCACCTGACGCATTATCGTGCCTCCCTTGAGGTGATCCGCGAGTATGAGGTTGAACAAAATCAATCCGCCTCTCCCATTCTCGCGCAGTATGCTGCAGCCCAGCCTGAGGATTCCACCGCTCCCATCCACATCCCCCCCCCTGATGTCCAGATGACGGAGTCTATAGTCACCATTCTTTACCTATCCTCCTCTGCACGACACTTGGAACCTAGCCCGTCTGCCGCCTCCCCCATTGTGTCCCTTGATACTCGAGATCACTCCACTTGTGTCTCTGTTGACCTTCACAGCCCGAGTCCTCGCCATGTTTCCGATAGTTCTCATACATCACCTTGTTTGAGTTTTGTTCATCCTGCCCTTTCCCCCCGCCATTATCGCTCGATGACTTCTGTCCCCTCACGCTGCCGTCATTTCCTTTCATCCCCTCATGTATTATCTTGTCACACCACCTTGCGCATCCCCCCGTCCACATCCTTTATCGGTTACGCCGATGGTGCAAGTCGCTACTCCAGGAATCTTGCCTCGGCAGGGTGGGCCATCTTCACCCCCTTGCATGACCTCGTTCTGCCTAACGGGGTATGCATTGGTTCTGCCACCAACAATCAGGCCGAATACGATGCAGTGCGTGGCCTACTAGCTGATGCTTTGCTGCATCGCATTCGCCATCTGCACGTTCATTTGGATTCCTTGCTTCTTGTCATGCAATTAAATGGTGTTTATCGTGTGCATAACCCTGTGCTGTTTAGACGCTATTTACGAGTAAAAGTCTTAATACGTGCGTTTGACACCATAACTTTCAACCATGTACCCAGAGACCAGAATCACTACGTAGATAGTATTGCAAACCATGTTCTAGATTGGCATTTATCACACACAATTCGTACAAGACAATAACATTAAATCAACCATCAAAAGACGATGCATATCCATAATATGTGTCACAAACCATATATTGATGAGTCCATCTACTCTGATACACATGACATGCCCATAGCATGTTCCAAAAAAACTGGGGGCACCATACGCCCCCCCATACATATACATACGACATGCCCATAGCATGTTACAAACAAAAACTGGGGGCACCATATGCCCCTCCATAAATTCTAGGGGGCACCACCTGCCCCTACATACATCAGAAGGGGTACCATATGCCCCTAATCACTATCTGGAGGCTCCCGGGCCAATGGCTCTGCCTCGGCAGCATGTAGATCCCGCATAGTTTGACCGGCCATCGCCATGCGCCGCATGATACCTCGCCACTCCGAGGGGAGACCAACACATGGCTCTATGTACTGGTCGTCTAAATCCTGCCACCCGCGCTCTGATACTCCGGTCAACAGCTGCACACATCTACGGAGGATGTCCTCCAGTAGGGCGGCTGCACCATCATTTTGCGCTGCTCTCGATACACTCGGACCCGTAGCTCCAGACGCTGCCGGTCGTCCCATATATCCGGCCGGTTTTACCGGTGCTATATCTGCATACCAAAATTCCCTGAATCAGTATCATTATTTACTATTCAAAAACTTTAAACATGCCCATATAAGAATAGCAATTTGTCACTTACCATCGGGCCCCCAGACTCGACCAGGCGGAAGTGGCAGCTCCGGATCCCCACAGTAGCTCATCCCACTATAAGGATAGTCGTCTATGTACAACGGCATCTGATCCCAATGGGAAAAGAACTCCGGTCGAAATGTTCGCCCGACCGCCCCTCCTCCTCCTTTGCAGAGTAGTCGTCCCCACCGACGCATCCTGGGCTCTCTCGGGCCCCCATCTGGAAGATGCACACGAGGCCTCAAGGTCGGGATCTTCTCAAAGAAGAAGGCGCACAACAAAGTCCCATATGAGCAATCATGATTCACCTGCCGCTTGCATAGCGACAACTGTCGCTTTAGCGACACCAACATCATTTGGGCCCACCCAAAGCAGGTCCCACTCAACACACTCTCCACTATCATCATCTGCCCACCGGTGATGTGATGGAACGCCTGGGTGCCCAGGATTCGCAGCACAGCTGCGGCCACTGCACGGGTTTCTAGCCTCTCTAGATCCCCGATCGATATCCGAGTCCCCTTGACTTGGAAACCCGGCCGACAATGGCGTTCCACAAACTCCATGATATGCCGCCCCCGCGGCAACACTGGCTGCGTGTCTCCCACTATCCCCAATGGTGGGAGGCCGGTCAGGAAGTACACATCCTGGACCGTCAGTTCGATCCTGTGCCCCTGCACTACAAAGATCTCCTGATCTGGATCCCAGTAACTGATAATCCGGGCCAGTAATGATTCCCCTGCTCTCATCAACGGGTTCTCCACAAACTTGAGAATCCCAAATCTGGCCAATACACGACGGACGCCCTGATCCGCCTGGATCTCTCCCCGAAGTGTTCCCAGATCCCTCTCTCTCCAGTTGACTCGTAACTCTGCCATACCTGCACAAACACATTCTTTTTGTCAGGGTACAGATCGGGCAACCCATAACCACACACAACAACCCAACTCCCAGCCATCAAACAGCATCAAGCTCCCCTCCCCTCCCAGGTCGCAGCTTTCTGCCCATTTCTGGACCAGGTCGCACCTTTTGCCCCAATACCTGCGTCCTGGGTCACACCTTTTGCCCCAAAAGGTGCGACCCGGCCGTAGAGAGGAGGGAGGGGCCGTTTCTGGGGTGTTGGGCCCTAAACTGCAAATCTAATCCATCAAAATGCAAGAGCAAGGTTAGGCCTCTTACCTCCAACTGACAGATCTCGAATCCAACGGTCGGTTTGTCCGCTACGTTCGCCGCAAGATTTAGGGCCTTCTCTCCTCTCCACATTCACCACAACAACAATAGCAAATGAATGATTTTGGAGGGAAAACCGCCTCATTAAAAGAGAACCCCTGTTTCTTCTTTCGACTGCTGCGACCACACCGTAGCCCCGTTCGACGAACCGTCAGCACCACTGGATAGATCTCACCGAGCTCTCAAATGGGTTTTACTTAGTTTTTGGTAATTTGATACTTCACCCAGACACATTTTTTCCACGAAGGGTCACTTCACCACTCCTTAAAATCGAATCTCCTCACTTACAACACTTGTACTTGGGGCACCATATCGCCCCCTTACTTGTCCACGTTCGTGTTGATTTTCGTCATGAGTGCCCACCTTGTACTCATGCTTCTATGACCCCCCATTGGGGCCTTTACTGTGTGGCAGCATTATCTAGTCGCCCTTGCTTAGAGCATCCGAGTTGAGTCATCATTGCATTCATGGAGTCTATCCCGCATCCTTTTACACCCTACTATAGCCCTCCATTCTTTTTGCTTGGTTCCTCTCTTGTGTCGCATCTCATGACCTTCAGCCCCACTGTCCCCTGTCCCCTTCGATATTGTGTCAGTCGCTGCCATGTCATTCATGCCCTTTATGCTCTAACAAGGGAAGTCGTCCATTCGCCACCCCATCCTTCCCATTTCCACCATCATCATTAGTGTCATTCTGTCCGTCGCTCTATTGCTCTTCTCTCGTGCCTTAGTTGAGGATCTCTCATTGCCTCACCTACGGCGGACCTCCTTCTGTCGACCTCAGCACATTTATTCCAGAAGCAAGGTCTAGAGGGCGGTGTACCTTGGTTCCAGCTTCCACTTTTGTTCGGTGCCTCGGATCAGGCAGGGGGATTTCTCACCTCCCTTTGACTTGATTGCTTCTCCAACTCCTTTCAGCATGATTGAGATTCGTATACTGGACAGTCCAGTGACCCAGCAGCAGCTCCTGATGATTCCCGGGCGTGTGTGAGATGTCTCAGCCCTCATGAGGGGGTGGCCCTACAGGTAGCCCCCCACATGCCCGGATGACCTCTTCATTGCAGCCTTTGATGCCGCTCCAGATTTTGATGATGTTGGCATTAGCCACTTGCAGCACCTCTATGATTTGCATGTACCAGTCAGATTTTGTGAGCCCTTCCCCATTTACAGGGGGCATTTGGGGTTGTATTTATCTCATGTACTCAGATGATATTGTACTAGTCCTGGCTGTTATCCCAGGCACAGCATGTATGTGAGACTCTTCATTGTATTTTTATCTGGCTCTTGATTATGCCAGCTGTACTCTATGGTTCGGTCCCTTGTTCACCGGACACACTATTCTTTTGTACTTTGTCACGGCGGGCATAGGTATGCCTCCCCCGCCGCCTTCAGCACAGGTACCCTCTCATAACAGAGACTTGTTGCACCTGCGAGTCTCGTCTCCTCAGGGTCTAGTCCTTCAGCACACTATCTACCTCATATTTCTCTCTCCGACATACCCTTTTGTTGTCTAGTGATTGTCTTCTTACAACGTACTTCGGTCATACGATTTGCTCCTGACACTCGCACGCTGGGGGGCAATCTGTTACACCATTTTTTTGTCATCTAACCTTTCATCATTAGATGGACCCAAGTACACCATGTAAGACCAGTTTTACCCCAAGTAAAACTGCTTTCACTATGTTAATTAGAAAACCCCAAAAGGAATAATTAATTAAACCATAATTTAATTATTATTCCCAGTCATGTTTAACCCAAAAACAAAGAAATTAATGAGATAAACCCATAGTTATCTTATTATTTTCTAGAAATAATTATTTAAATAATATTCCTTGTTAAATATGACCAAATCAACCACCATTAATCAAATAAATCATTATTTATTTGATTATATCCCAACCACTTCTTTAAAAAGATAAATAAATCATTTATTTATTTATTTTTCACTAATCAAGGGATTTGACCCAAGTCAAACACCCTTTCCCTCCAACAAATAATAATAAATTATTCCATAGAGGTGGATCTAGATGTGATTAACATTATTTTAATCATGCACCAAGATCTAGAAAGACCCAATATTTTGTTATAAATAGGAGGGTTTTCCCTATCATTCTTCACCTTTTGTTGCATATTAGATCACTCTGGATCTATACACTTGGTCTCATTTCTGCCATTTTGCTCCCATTGAGCTCTACCTTCTACATTGGGTTTTCTACATTTACAAGAGAGAGAAAGCTTAGATCTGAAGTGCCGAGGACTACAAAGAACCCATCCCATTGAGGAGATCTGGATACACCTTCTTGTTTCCTCCCAGGTGCCCTGTAATATAAAAATTCATTCAAAAATCGTGTTCTTGTCTTGTCCGTTGGATGCATGGAGCAAACTCTTTACTTTACTGCTTAATGTCTTTCCATTTATAGATCTGTTTGTTGCAGCACTTTAACTACTAATTGCAGATCTGAAGATGTTTTGCAGCCATTATTGTTGTTAGGGCTATTAGTTATGCGTAGCTAAAGTGGTTCTTTTTCGTACACTTCGACGAAGAATTCATACTAACACCAGTATTTATTGAATAACCTTTCAGGAAATGGGGATGTATTTTATTGGAGAGATAAATCCACCATCAAGTGAAGAGTTCAGGTGGATTATAACTGCCACTAATTATTTTACAAAATGGGTTGAAACAATACCTAATAAGAAGGCGAATGACCAAGTGGTGATGAAGTTTCTGGAGGAAAACATTTTCATCAGGTTCAAGTGTCGAGTCAAAATTGTGACTGATAATGCTCAAGTATTCAACTCTTCTCGTTTCATTAATTTCTGTCAAACATATAATGTGATTTTATCACATTCCACAGTGTATCATCCCCAAGGGAATGGATTGGCAGAGTCTTCAAATAAGACGTTGGTCAAAATCTTGAAGAAAAAAATCACTAAGAATCAGAAGGAATGGGATATGAAGTTGAAGTTTTCCATCTGGGCAGTTCGAGTTACTACCAAGAGATCTAATGGGAAGTCTCCCTATGAACTGGTTTATGGAACTCAAGCACCATTTCCTATTCAGCTGGCCAAACCAGTGATTTCTTTCCTTCAAGAAGCTCAGTAAGAACTGAATGCTTTGGTAAGAAGATTGAACAAAATAATTGAATCAAGTGAAAATAGAAACAAAGTCAGGGATAACTTGATTACTTATCAGGAAAATATGAAGGCTATATTTGACAGAAAATCAAAAGAAGTTCTCTTTCAAGCAGGAGATTTGGTACTAAGATGAGACACCAGATGAGAAGAAAAGGGGAAGCATGGTAAATTTTACCCTCTTTGGTATGGTTCATACAAGATCTCTGAGGCAAGTTCAAATAACACATTTATTTTGGATGATCTAGATGGAGATACAATACTACTGCCTATGAATGGGTGGTATTTGAAGCATTATTTCCAGTATTAAAATTCAACACTCCACCATTGTAAATACCGGATCACTCATTGTTTATATGTCACCAAGAAATATTTGACTCCATGACCAATGGATAGGGTACTAATCTGCAGCTCTTAGCTCTTCCGTGGAAAAAAGCACTATCCCCAGGTGGAGCCAGATGATGTGGCTTATTTTCATTTACATTTGAAATATTTTCAAAACACCAAAAAAACATATATGATAGAAAATGTAAAATTTTGTGTGTCATAGAATAATTTTGATTTATATATTGGTACATTAACATTACGTGATGAGATGTGAAGGTGGGTCGATTTGCGCTCATTCACGTGCAGAAAAGTTCAAGAGTCGGATCGATGGGCATGTTCAGAACATTGCATGCTGAACAGGGTCGAGTCGGGCTCATTCGCAAGCTCAAGAGGGACCAATGCGGTAGAACACCAAATAAGCTCAGGAGGGTTACACTATGTCAAAAAGTTTAAACTTGGAAAATTAGTAGATAGTTAGAGAATAAATGAGGAGCTCAATAGTTCAATCTGAGCCCTTAGATGAAATAAGGTTAGACTTAGATAGATTTATGCTTTGAAAGAAAAATGGATTTAGGGTTGCAAGCTTAAATGCACCCATGCAAATGAAGTAAAAAATGTTAGAATAATGATGGGTAGGTAGAAAGTAGTTGTGAAAGGCATGTAATAAAGCATCATGGGGAAAAAATTACTAATCCCCCCCCCCCCCCCCCCGCGCAATGATTCAGTGTTCTAAACTTTCAGTTAAAGAGGCTCAGAGCATTTCTTTGACTTATGTTGGGACCGGACCCAAGGATTGATAATTGATTGGTTAAAGATATTGAATTCCTTACATAAAACCCATTTTCATCAGCATTTTCACCTTCATTCATAAACATGATCCCTTTTCCCAAGTAAAAACACTTTTTGCTTAGTAAAAGTAAAAACCCTACATAATTAATTTCATTTTCATTCAAAATCACTCAAAAAACCCATAAAATGCATTTTATCCTAAGTTTAAGTGTGAAAAACAAAAAACGAGATAAGTTATGCTTATTTGTCTATCTTTACACTTTACTTAATGTTAAATTATATATTCTATTCATTTCATACATTACACCTTTGTTTCATATTAATTTCTAACTTATATTATTAATTCCCTAAACTATACCTTTCTTGTATATTATTAAACCTTTTATATTTTAAATAACCCATAAAAAACCCACTATTTTAAAGTTTTAACCTATGTTAAATATCCCACGTGATGAAATAATCCCTCCCATTACGCCATAGGTTTAAACATATCAAAAATATAAAAATATATCCCCCCCCATGGTTCTTAAACACTTTCCAAATGTTTATTATACCATATAATATTTAAACCCCGCCAATATATATAAACATTCCCCCACCCCCCCTCCCGCCTATCATATAACCTAAGGTTTTAACTTTAAAATAATATTTATTTATAAAGTTAAAAACTACACCGTCGCATTGATAAACCCCGGCCCCACTCCCAAATCCCGAGCATTTTCCAAATCAAATCCTGACCATTTGCAATCGAACTCCCAAATCCAACGAACAAAATCCAATATCGCAAATAAAGTTGTGTGACTTTAACAATTCCATTCTTATGCAAAATAGGCAGTTTTTCCTTTTCCTGCCTCCTCCACATGGCTTACATTCATTGGATCGCATTTGATTCGTTCAAAACCGCTTACCACTTAGAATCCACGTGATCACCACCTGTGGTTTCTTCCCTTTGAAGCTGAAAATCGCCTATTTTCCTGATTTGGCTGCCATTTATTACAGTCAAAATTAACCCTAAAACGCCTAATAAACCATGAAAATGCATTGTTATTCCTTTCTTTTGCACCTATTGACTTTATTGGCTATTCTGACTCGGATAAAAGAATCCTGTGCATGATTTTCATGCCCAGAACCTGTTAAAAGCTTGCAATTACCATTGAAGATTTCCAAGAAGTCCCGAATTGCTCCAGAAACCAGAAAAGATACCACAGAACCTGCTATAAAGCCTTAGAGCCATTTTCAAAGACTCGTACCTGCGTATAACAGGTATTTCTCAAGAAATTGACCCTATTATCGATTTGAAAGAACCTTAATATAGAACAAATACATTCAAAGTTAAAATTATCCAAGGAAACCTATTAAAAGATCCAAAAACAGGTCGTACCCTGGCAAATTTTTTTGAGAAACCCTGTTCTATACTGCGCATTGTTTTAAATGAAAAAAATTGAGTTTTTCTAGTTTTTCAGACTATATAAAACTCTAATTTTAGCCCAGAAATCCTCTGAAGGTAGCCTAATCCTCTGTGCCTTAAATTGAACAAATTTTAGCCCTATTATCCATTGAAAAAGTCCAAGAAACCCCTGTTTCTTGTTTTCTAAACCAGTGAGAGTCTGAAGAACAGTTTAAAGCCAAAATTGAAGGTTTAAACCAAAAATAAAGCCATTTTGTGCCTATTACTATTCAATAGACCTATGTCACACTAGAAATACCTTCTGTAAACAGTCTAAGCTTACAGAAGTGTACAAAAAACCTAAAATAGAGTTCCTAGGATCTGAAGGTCAAAATTGCGAGAAAACCCTTGCTATGGCTAGAAATACTTTCACTATATTCCCTGTTCCCTAAAGTCATTACTGGCTTCCCTTCACACCAGGGTTTTATTAAAAAATTGTTTGATATTTTGCATATTATTCCCAGGATATGAAATTGGGCCAATAGTTTCAATACTAGTTGCTAAACTTGTTGCTCCAAAATCTCAAATTTTAATTCAAATCATTTCATTGAACAAACAGTTTGTATACAAAGAAAGAATTAAATCAAAGTCAGAGAGAGATCAAAAAGATGAAATTACACAGTGAATGGTAAAATTAAATTAAGAATTCACAGTGACAGTGAAAACAGAATTTTCAAAGAGCATCAGAGTTAAAGTGTATCAGATGAACATCAGAGTGAAAGTTAAAATAGAGTAACAGAGTAGTCAATGTAAAATAGTAAAATTAAATACAGAGGCAGTAAATGGTAAATAGAGATGAAAACACTTTCACCAAAAACAATGAAGTTTATCCAAAGTAAAAGTCAAAACAGTTAAAATAACAAAAAGGTTAAAAGATGAAAATAGAGCATGAAGGGACATTTTTGCAGAAATTTCATGTTTAAGTCATAGTTTTACAGAAACTATTGTGGTCAATCCAAGATTAATTTTGAAAACATGGAGGAGGTTTATGTTCCTAAGATGCTAAGCTACAAAAACATATCTCACTTTATCCACAGGTATTACAGAATGAGAGATACATGCACATCTTCATAGACTAATTTTCAGATTGTGCAAGATTTTGTTTTACACATCTTTTTTCAAAGCATGTGGTGAACATCTGGAATTGAATTTTTGGAAAATGAGAGAGATTTATCTTATTAACCTATTTATCTACAAAAACCTCGTTTATGTTTTACATATATATTTCGGATTGAGAAATACAAAGGTAGCATTGGACCCCAATTTTGCAGAATTTCTTAAACAAAATACACAAAGGAAGGAGACAATTAGTGACTTGGATACCTCATCATCAACTAAGAGTTGATATCAAATTCGAATTTCTCCTCTTTGTCATCACCTATTCATAAAAAATAGTGCCAAATATATTCATTATTTTTTAGTGTCCTTTTATTAAGTTCTATTTATGTAAAACAGTTTGAGATATTTGTAAACCAATCTTGATATTTTTTCAAGATATTTTAGTCTAAGAATTTATATAAATACTTCATCCTTTGAAGTATTATTGCGGAATAAATTGCTGAAGATTTCTATAGTCATTTTTTTTGGACTTGAAGGCTTTTGTGTTGCAAATTTCGAGTAGCAGATTGGATCAGATCAACTAGCATCATATTTCAGGATTCATGTGATGAGCTATTGAAGTGAAGTATTTTCTACTTGTCATTGTTTATCTTATTTGTTTCATGCATCCATTATGAGTTCTAAATTTGAATGAATAAAAAGGAGTTTTATTTCAAGTTTGTTAAAAGCACCCTGTCTTTATTGTTTATCATTTCTATGTTTTCTGCTGATTTTCAGAGTAGGGAACCCTTAATTGCTCCCTCTTTCATTTGACCTCTGCCTATTACTTCCTTTTTCCATATTAAAGAACCCTTCATTTCTCTTTATCCCGATCATACCACTTCACCAAGAAGCCTTCCAATATCTTCAAAGGCTTATCCATATTTCCCTGAAAACATTTTACTTTTTGACCTTGATCCTAGTTCTGTCTGCTTGACTTTTGACTCCTTAACCCAATGGATAATCAGATTTCCCACTATCCATCTCATTAAGTGATTTTTCCCACCAAACCAAACGAAATCAAACCCAAGTTTCATAATCATTACTATCCTAATGTCTTATAATCAAAACAAATTTAAATCTTATAGAGAGAGCCCTCTCTGAACCCTAGGAAGGCTAGATCCTAGAGTTTAAAAGTAGGTTTGTGGTTACCTCAGTGAGTTCTTTCTTTAACCTTGAGAAATTACTGAGTGATAACATAATGGCAACCATACTGGGGAAGGCTAATATTTTCTTCAGAAATATTTTACAGGTTCAGATCTAATCTACGATGGTGGACAGTGATCAGACATACAAAGGTTAAAATCATCCACTTGGCGACTCCAAATAAATTTTAAAAATCAAATATAAGACTCCACTGGTAGAAGGATCTAGCTTGGTTGTATAGATACAGTGACCATTCTTTATGACTGATTTACAAGATGAACCCAAGAATACAATGCAGGTATGCTCCCATAAGCAGAGATCGCATACCTGGATTTCCACACAAACTACCAAAGGTAAATTGGGATAAAAATCTTCCTATGTTTCAAGATGAGAATATTGATGATCCTTTGTTACATCTAATTAAATTTCATATACACTCATGGATATTGAAGGTTTATTGGCATGAGGATTGCCTCATGAATCTATTCATGGCAACCTTAGAAGGACAAGCAAGGGAATGGTATGAAGCTCTCAAATCTACTAGTTTATTTTCTTTAAAGGATTTTCACAAGGTATTTTATGAGCATTACAAAGAAGATTTTCCATATTTATTATTAGCTGAAAATTGTTGTGATCAAGCTGAAGATCTCATACATTACCTTAAAAATATTAATTAAGATTTAGGAAATTAGCATCCTAAAGATTTATTAGTAGCAGTCCATAAATTTCATTTTCAAGTTAAGTGTCATGATAATCAAGAGGAGTTAATCAAAGATGAAATAGATCAGGAGATGAATCCAGATCCACAAAGCCCCTCTATAGTAACAAATGATGTTTCATATAATGTTCTGAATGAAGTTAAAGAAAATATTCAACCTCATGATCAGTTTTTACATAAGAGAAAAAACTGTTGTTATTCAAATCTAAGAATTCAAATATTCCCAACCCCCCTCACTGAAGAAGAAATCAATTTTCTTCTAAACATGAAACCATCCTCAAAATATTTACATAATGAAGAAATTGTTTCTACTTATTCTAATGTTGATGTATGTACTAAATTTTTTATCCATGAAGACACATAAGAACAGGTTGATGCTCATGTTCTTCTACCTTCCCAAAAAGGCCCATTGCCTGATAGCACTCCTATTGAGCAAAATGATGACCTTAAAATATAATGCAACCAATCTAATCAAGATATATCAGGATTGTTGGAAAAGCAATCTGTTGATCTAATGTGTATAATTGATGAAATTCCTTCTTTTGAAGATTTGCCTAAGTATGATCAGTATGATGATAATTATGTTCTCCAAATTCAAGCTAACTTCACAGAGCAATCACTAGCTAGTTTGTGGGATGAGGAAGTTCAGTTTCAGCAGCTCAAATACAGTGATCAAACAATACACATCAAATATGGGAGTGAAGAAGAAAGTTCAGGAATTTTGAAAGAAAGTTCTATACCATTATGCTCTAAATAATTTTAGTTTTTAAAGGATGAACAACCCCTAGAAATCTATGAAGTTCCATTAAAATCCATATATAAATTGCAGCAATATTTCAAAGTTTTTCATGATCAAAGAGCTGATGTGATGAATGATAAATGCAATCTAAATATTTCTCCATTAACTAACTATAAGCTTCAATACCAAGATGATAAAAGTTTCAGTAGACATGCATGTCCATCAATAGAAATATCATCACAAAGCTTATCTAAAAATCTAAAATTATCTCAGAACAATCATAGGTTGATTTTGCAAGGAAATAAAGTTAAAAATGACAATTTAGTCTCATGGCATGGAAGCCATTCAAAATAGAGGTATAGTTCCTTGGATCAGTTGAGCATTTGTACATATACCTTAGAAGATCATGTTGTACAATTTCTAGAGTCAACAAAGGAAATCAAGTATTTCCTTATTCTCTCATTTGTTGACAAATTTCTAATAGGTTGCAGAATTACAGTTTTGATAATCAACAAGCCAATGCAGAAAAATATATCAAAGTACATAATGCTTGAATGGTTGCATTGGTTGTTTCATTTTACCTAACCAGCAATTAGACAGTTGATTAGAGTAAGTAGGTAGGATTTTAGCTTATTTCAGTTTTCAGTTTTCAGCTAGTTTGAAATAATTCATTAAGATTTGAAAGCCAAGGAAAAGGCCCTAAAATATTGATGATGTAGTAGTTTGGTTTGAAAGTTGCACCATTTTTTAGTCTCAGATCCGAGATCAATTTGCAAAAAAAGTTGTAAATTCAGTTCAAGAGTTTTCAGTCACAGCATATGCATGTTTTGGATTGGCATAATGGATCAAGCTACTAGTCGATGGTGTTCTTGACATCTCACAAGGAGATGCCATCCCCACGTGGAGCCACTTTAAGGGTCCTATAATAATAAGATTCATAATTTTTGAATTGACTTTGATAGTCTTGTAAATATGTACATACCTTGCTTTCTGCAAGTTGTTTTCTCATATTTGAAAATAATAAACAAATAAAAAGAGGGTAAAAGTCCTAAAAGAAAGATCAAAGGACTTAGAAAAAATAGACCCCAAAAGAAAAAAGAGATAAAAATAAGACCTGAAAGTGAGCAAGTCAAAATGCCACTACTATTTACTTTTACTGCAAGAATAATGATTATGTGCAGATTGTTCAAAATGTCATAATCCATGATCAGTTAAATAGTTTAATCTTAATTTTTCATGCTTTGAATTTCATGTTTTAGATAGAGAATAAAGATATGTCAAACAGTTTAAACTTGGCAAATCAATAGATATTTAGAGAATAAATGAGGAGCTCAATAGTTCAATTTGAGCCCTCGGATGAAATAAGGTTAGACTTAGATAGATTTATGCTTTGAAAGAAAAATGATTTTAGGGTTGCAAGCTTAAATGTACCCATGAAAATGAAGTAAAAAATGTTAGAATAATGATGGGTAGGTAGAAAGTAGTTGTGAAAGGCGTGTAATAAAGCATCATCGGGAAAAAATTACTAATTTCCCCTCCCCCACAATGATTTAGTATTCTAAACTTTTAGTTAAAGAGGCTCAGAGCATTTCTCTGACTTCTGTTGGGACCGGACCCAAGGCTTGATAACTGATTGGTTAAAGATATTGAATTCCTTACATAAAACCCATTTTCATCAGCATTTTCACCTTCATTCATAAACATGATCTCATTTCCCAAGTAAAAACACTTTTTTCTTAGTAAAAGTAAAAACCCTACATAATTAATTTCATTTTCATTCAAAATCACTCAAAAAACCCATAAAATGCATTTTATCCTAAGTTTAAGTGTGAAAAAACAAAAAATGAGACAAGCTATGCTTATTTGTCTATCTTTAGACTTTACTTAGTGTTAAATTATGTATTTTATTCATTTCATACATTACACCTTTGTTTCATATTAATTTCTAACTTATATAGTTAATTCCCTAGACTATACCTTTCCTGTATATTATTAAACCTTTTATATTTTAAATAACCCAAAAAAAAACCCACTATTTTAAAGTTTTAACCTATGTTAAATATCCCACATGATGAAATAATCCCACCCATTATCATATAGGTTTAAACATATCAAAAATATAAAAATATAACCCCCCCATGGTTCTTAAACACTTGTCAAAGGTTTATTATACCATATAATATTTAAACCCACGGCAATATATTAGTTGAAACATTTGATAAATGTTTTAATTAAAACTTATATAAACATTACCCCCCCCCGCTTATCGTATAACCTAAGGTTTTAACTTTAAAATAATATTTATTTATAAAATTAAAAACTACACTGTCGCATTGATAAACCCCGGCCCCACTCCCAAATCCTGAGCATCTTCCAGATCAAATCCTGATTGTTCACAATCGAACTCCCAAATCCAACGAATGAAATCCAATATCGCAAATAAAGTTGTGCGACTTTAACAATTTCATTCCTATGTGAAATAGGCAGTTTTGCCTTTCCCTCCCTCCTCCACGCGGCTTACAATCATTGGATCGCATTCGATTCGTTCAAAACCGCTTACCACTTAGAACCCGCGCGATAACCACCTGTGGTTTCTTCCCTTTGAAACCGAAAACTGCCTATTTTCCCGATTTGACCGCCATTTATTACAATCTAAATTAACCCTAAAACGCCTAATAAACCATGAAAATGCAATGTTATTCCTTTCTTTTGCACCTATTGACTATATTGGCTATTCCAACTCAGAGAAAAGAAGCCTATACATGATTTTTATGCCCAGAATCTGTTAAAAGCTTGCAATTACCATTGAACATTGCCGAGAAGTCCCGGATTGCTCTAGAAACAGAAAAGATACCACAGAACATGTTATAAAGCCTTAGAGCCATTTTCAAAGACCTGTACCTGCGTATAACAGGTATTTCTTGAGAAATTGAGCCTATTATCGATTTGAAAGAACCTTAATAAAGAACAAATACATTCAGAGTTCAAATTATCCAAGGAAACCTATTAAAAGATCCAAAAAAAGGCCAGACCTTGGCAAAATTTTTTGAAAAACCCTGTTCTATACTGCACACTATTTTAAATGAAAAATATCGAGTTTTTCTAGTTTTTCATGCTATATAAAACTCTAATTTTAGCCCAGAAATCCTCTGAAGGTGACCTAATCCTCTGTGCCTTAAATTGAAACAAATTTTAGCCCAGTTTACATTGAAAAGTCCAAGAAACCCCTCTTTCTTGTTTTCTAAACCAGTGAGAGTCTAAAGAACAATTTAAAGCCAAAATTGAAGGTTTAGACAAAATAGAAAGCCATTTTGTGCCTATTACTATTCAATAGACCTCTGTCACACCAGAAATACCTTCTGTAAACAATCTAAGCTTATAGAAGTGTACAAAAAACCTAAAACATAGTTCATAATATCTGAAGGTCAAAATTGCGAGAAAACCCCTGTTATGGCTAGAACTCCTTTTAGTATATTCCCTGTTCCCTAAAGTCATTACTGGCTTCCCTTCAGGCGAGGGTTTTATTAACAAATTTTTTGATTTTTTGCAGATTATTCCCAGATATGAAACTGGGCCATTAGTTTCAATACTAGTTGACAAAATTGTTGCTCCAAATTCTCAAATTTTAATTCAAATAATATCATTGAACAAACAATTTGTATACAAAGAAAGAATTAAATCAAAACCAAAGAGAGATAAAAAATATGAAATTACACAGTGAATGGTAAAAGTAAAGTAAGAACTCACAGTAACTGTGAAAACAGAACAGTCAAAGAGCATCAGAGTTAAAGTGTATCAGATGAGAGTCAGAGTGAAAGTTAAAACAGAGTAACAGAGCAGTCAATGTAAAACAGTAAAAGTAAATACAGAGGCAGTAAATGGTAAATAGAGATGAAAACACTTTCACCAACAACAATGAAGTTTATCCAAAGTAAAAGTCAAAAAAGTTAAAAGAACAAAAAGGTTAAAAGATGAAAACAGAGCATGAAGGGACATTTTTGCATAAATTTCTTGTTTAAGTCATAGTTTTGCAGAAACTAATGTGGTCAATCCAAGATGAATTTTGAAAAATTGGAGGACTTTTATGTTCCTAAGATGCTAAGCTACAAAAACATATCTCACTTTATGCACAGGTATTGCGTAATGAGAGATACAGGCACATCTTCACAGACTAATTTTCAGATTGTGCAAAGTTATGTTTTACACATCTTTTTGCAGAGCCTGTTGTGAACAACTAGAATTGAAGTTTGGGAAACTGAGAGAGTTTTATCTTGGTAACATATTTATATACAAAAAATTCTTTCACTTTTTACATATCTATTTCGGATTGAGAAATACAAAGGTAGCATTGGACCCCAATTTTGCAGAATTTCTGGAACAAAATACATAAAGGAAGGAGACAGTTAGTGACTTGGATGCCCCATCATCAACTAAGATTTGATATCAAATTCGAATTTCTCCTATTTTTAATCACCTATCCATAAAGAATAGTGCCAAATAAATTCATTAGTTTTGAGTGTCCTTTTATTAAGTTCTATTTATGTAAAACAGTTTGAGATATTTGTAAACCAATCTTGATATTTTTTCAAGATATTTTAGTTTAAGAATTTGTATAAATACTTCATCCTTTAAAGTATTATTGTGGAATAAATTGCTAAATATTTCTATATTAATTTTTGTTGGACTTGAACGATTTTTTGTTGCAAATTTCGAGTAGCAGGCTGGATCAGATCAACTAGCATCATATTTCAAGATTCATGTGATGAGCTATTGAAGTGAAGTATTTTCTACTTTTCATTGTTTATCTTCTTTGTTTCATGCATCCATTATGTGTTCTAAAATTGAATGAATAAACAGGAGTTTTATTTCAGGATTTGTTAAAATCACCCTGTCTTTACTGTTAATCATTTCTATGTTTTCTGTTGATTTCCAGAGTAGGGAACCCTTAATTGCTCTCTCTTTCGTTTAAACTCTGCTTATTAATTCTTTTTTCTGGATCAAAAAACCCTTCATTGCTTTTTATCCCAGTCATACCACTTCACCAAACAACCTTCCAAGATCTTCACAGGCTTATCTATCTTGACCTGAAAAAATTTGAATTTTTGAGCTTGATCCTAGTTCTTTTTGATCGACTTTTGACTCCTTAGCCCAATGGACAATCAGATTTCCCACTATCCATCTCATTAAGTGATTTTTCCCACCAAAACAAACCAAATCAAAACCAAATTGCACAATCATAACTAGACTAATATCTTATAATCATAACAAATTTAAATCTTATAGAGAGAGCCCTCTCTGAACCCTAGGAAGGCTAGATCCTAGATTTTAAAAGTAGGTTTATGATTACCTCAGTGAGTTCTTTCTTTAACCTTGAGAAATTACTGAGTGATAACATAGCGTATAACGACCCTATTGGGAGAGTGACAGCTGGGTCAATTTGGGCACTGAGGTGTCATTACAGAGCTATGTAGCTGCTACATCATAACCAGATAGGACACCTTGGCACTTCGGGAGGATGCATCAACAACATCAGATTCAAAAAAATGAAAAATATTTTCAGTTTTAATATGTCTTCTCAAGTACGATTGCAAAATTAATCTTAATAGTTTAGGTAGTCGAATATTTTCAAGAATTTCAGGAGTTACGAACCACTGTGATGTATTTACGTAGATAGAAATAAAGAAAATGGGTTCTGAGTTTTGGACCTTTGGAGGATTGTTAATTTGGTATTGAATCTTCTGAGAAATAAATGAAAGAAGATCAAGTTTCCTACAGTTGTTGATGTTGATATGTCTTTCCAGTTTCGCTTTGTGTTTATTCCTTTTTGAATGAAATGAAGTAATGTAGTAGTCGGTCTCTTAATTACATTTGTGAGTAGGAGTTAAACAACCTTAATTTTTTCTCCTTCACCTCATATCTTCTTTCTTCACAAAACCCTGATGAAACTTTAAAGTAATAGATTATGTGTTTGAATTTCCTCTGAAACTTAAAAGTCATAGTTTCTTTTTCTCAGCATATCACTTGAAGTTTCCTTTACAATTCTTCTTTCATTTCATTCGGATATCATCAATTTATGGCATTGTGGAGGCTTTCATTATATCATATTATTTAGTGTATTAAATAATCAGATTCCAAAGTTGTTAAGTAGAGGTCATTTGATATTATAATTGTGACATACATTTACAAAATGTCTTAAGCATGGATTCCTTACCACAGCCAAGGGATTGTTTCTTGATATACAACATTTTTTGGCACCGTTTCTGGAGACGAAGAAATAAAGTTTATTTTCCCTGGGTTTTTCACATTATTTCCTCTAGTTGTTCAATGAGGAGGAAATATTCAGATGTGTTTGTTATTTTCAAAATTCTTGCTTTCAAAAGGCCTCACATGAGGTTAGATACCTCACAGCAGATAGTCCCTACTTTTCCAGATCCAGATAGATTAGTTTCTAAAAAGGCTCAGAAACCCGAAACTCCTTCAATACCTGAACCTACATTGCCTGCTCCTGGAAGCAGTTCTCATAACCCTTTGTTTGAAGATATTTCCAAGGAACTCCCTTTATTGGAACAAGATACTCCTTCCACACCCATTAATTTCAAGAACCTCAGTTAGAAGAACATTCTTTCGAGTTTGTTTCTTTTACCTCCACTCAAGCTTAACCAAATATAGTTGTTGGTCCCTCTGCTATTTTCCATCAGCCCACCCCCATATCATTTTTTCCTCCACCTTCATTCACTTTCACAACAAGTTCATCAACCTTAACCACCCAAGGATCAGTTAACCAAGTTGTTAATATGGCAGCACCAATTTTCTTAATGGATAGATATGCACCACTAAATATTTCGCAACCAATGAATGCCATGCCTCAAGAATACCTCAAATTACTTACTCCTTTCACTGGAAAAGAAGTAACTGTAGAACAAAATTTACCCTTATTTTGCACTTTTGCTGAGAATTTAATGTAGAACATCTTGATGTTGTGATGAGACTATTTGTGCAGTCTCTAAGTGGAAAGGCTAGGAAATGGTTCCAAGTTTTACCAAATGATTCCATAAATTACTGGGAAGAGTTAGAAAATAAATTCACTCAGAGACGGGGAGAGAAGAGAGATCATGGTTACTCATTGACAGAGTTTAATGCAATTAAAAGAAAGCCTAATGAAAACATATCTAAGTTTGTAAAAAGATTTAAATTTTTTTACAATAGTTTACATAGAGAGATGAAGCCCCCCCTTGCAGGAGCAAAGGTAGTTTTTTATAGGGCTTTTGAAGCTGATTTAGCTTTACATTGTGAGAGAGAAGAGCCCCTATTCTTGAGCAGATACAGACAGATGCTTTAGAGATTGAAGCTAATATGACTGCAGCTGGAAAGGCAAAAGTGAAACAACCAATCCAAGAGAAGGGGAAGGCAAAAGAAGAATCATCACAAGATCTAAGAATTGAAGATATGACAAAGGTGATAAAAAATATGAAAAATAAGCTAGCTAAGATGGAACTGGAAAATAAAAACTCCCAAAGACAAGTACAACAAAACTGAGGGGGGTTTAACCCTCAATTGAGAAGATATCCCCTGAAAATCTTGCAGAGGGAAAGAAGATATGAATACCAAGTTCAAGATTCATTATATATAGAAGCAACACCCAGAGAGCCAGCAGAAGATGACCAAAGGGAGGTCGAGGATCAGGTATCTGCTATGTATGCAATAGAAGAGGATGAAGAGGAAGATTGCGAGGGATAATATGTTGAAGCTGAAGTTTCATTTGATCAAGATGAAATGGATGAATACCATGGGAAATTCACAGATTTAATGAGTGTAAAAACCAATTGGAGATGGGACTTCCACGTTCCACCCAACCATATATTGGTTGAGACAAATCTCTCTTTAGCCAATTACCCCTATGCCATATTCCAAGCATGAATGTGGGGCTCAAACTAAAAGAACCAACTAGGACATCCCGATGTTAAAACACCTCACCCTCATCAATCATAAACCAAACTTTATCATGATCTACACCTGATCACTAGGCCAACATAAGCATGGATATCACTAGATTCTCTCCCCCTAAACCGTTTAGAATTTTTTGGTCTCCTATTCTCTTAAGCTTTACTGCAACCCACAATCTGAATCATGGGTCACTAGGCCCTAAACCAAGACATATTCTTCAGGATTTACTGTATATACCAAACCCAGGATTCCTAGGCCTAAATGGAGAGAAAACCACCACCTCTTAGGCTTTACTGAAATCCAAACCCGAATTACTAAGCCCATTTTGAGATCCACCTAACTTAGCTTCGAATCCATTTGGTAATCTAGCTAAACCAAATATTAGAACTCCACAACAACATGGCTATCCGAAAATGGAAGGACTAGGATGAATACACTGATAGACCTGTAAAAACCCATGCCAAGACAAAAAATAACCACATTCAATACCATGCATGCCAAATCTAGCAAGGAAATCATACATGCAAATCAATACCTACAAAGAATCCTATTGTAGTTTCTTGATTCCTACTCCTCCTTGCTTGCTTCCTCCTTCTTCCTGCTTTCTTTCCTTTCTTGCTCCAATGCCAAATTGCTCCCAAACTCTAAGTTTCCAAGAGAGAGTGAGAGAGAGAGAGAATAATGAGAGAGCTCCAAAAATTGCACTGACAAAAGATACCAATTGATCCTCAGAAGCCTTTTTATAGAAGAGGCCTCTATTTACTTGATTTTCCATTATTTTCCTTTATTTTCCTCCTCACATGCAACCTGTGACCTTTCATCTCTCTTTTCTCCTAATTTTCATTATTTTCATAAATAATTATGCCAAAAAATTTCATTTTTCATTTCCAAAGCCTTTTCCTTTGTCAATTTCCTTTAGCCATAATAATCGAAATGAACACTCACTAAGATGTTTTTCCCACCATTCAACTAGAATACGTGTCCCATTAACCGTGGTCTTATATATTTTTTACATGGATTTTTACCATGACTGTTACAGAATCCTCCCCCTTGGGGGAACACTATCCTCATGTTCAATGAAACCTACAAACCATAAAACTACTGAAAATAAAATATATTTCCTATGGAGCTTTATAACACAACTCGTTGTAGTATTTACAATGACCACTGCTGAAAACATGACAAAAATACTATTGACTGGAGCTTTATAACACAACTCATTATGGTATTTACAATAACAACCACATTTGCTTCAACGAGAAAATAATGATACTATCTGTGGAGCTTTATAAACCAGCTCGATACAGTATTTACAATAATATACACATTTTCTCAACCAAAAAATAGAAGGATATGATGTCTTTATCAGCAATAAGCGAATCCAAAGGCTCACACATCTACCCTCAAAGTAGTACTAGGATTCACCTCCTTCCCAGGAAATCCATAATCCACTGTCAAAGTCAAAGCTGCATACACCACTTGTCCTATTAGTGAATAGTTATTGGCTCATTGTTCCAGGGCACACTCCCAATGTTCATTTGATTCAATTTGGCAATGCTAATGACCAAAACAAATCCATCCCTGACTTTCCCTTCACTGCTAAACAGTCCCTTGGGAAATCTAGTCACCCCTTCCTTGCATTCACTCACCTTCCAAGTTTTGCTGGCACCCCCATCCCGAGCAGTAAATCCCTTGGCAAGGCTTCCTCGCATCACAGGGTCAAACAACCAAGGCATATACTTGCCTCAAAACTATCATACTAGTCATATCATGCTCATGTAAATCAATGGACACTATTCGGTACCAGTGTCCCATAATGTTGTTGCTCCTCATATGCTTTACCAACATAATACTACCTATTTCAATTCCTTTTGTTGCTGCTTCTAATGCTTGCAATCAATTTCAACCACCCAACCATGCATTTTTGTGCTTCATGTACCAAAAAAAAAACTACCAATATATTAAAAATAAATTGAAATGAATTCACGTCATAACTCATTAGTAGCTCATCAGCAAGTTATGCCTGCAATCTTTTTTACTTCATGTCACAACAATTCAAACTAGATGTTTGATCAAATCATCATGTATGAATATATCACATCTAGTTATCTCAAAACACAACCATCACAGGTTAAAATCATGAATCACACCCAATCATCATAAACCATAATCATAAATCACATGTAACCATCATAAGTCAGAATAGTAGATCATATGCATAATAAAATTGTAATAAAATATCAATACTTATCCTTCATTAGTCCTTACTTGTGCCTTTGTTTTTTCTGTACACACACCAGATCAGTTTCTAGACTCGAAAAACACCAGTGCCTTCTCCTCAACCATGTGAACATACGCTGCATCACACACATACAACCATACATGACATACAACACCATGTAATACATGCACCTACACCCTGTGTACAATGCAACACAATACATATACCTACATACAATGTACAACATGACACAATACATACACATACATCCAGTGTACAACACAACACATACACCTACACCCGATGTACAACACAACACAATACATACGCCCACACCGGCATACATTACATACACCTACACTTGGTGTACAATACAATACAATGCATATACAAATACAGAGTACAACACAATGAATACACATGTCACGATACCATGACTACACCATGCACATACATAGTACCTCATGTCTGCAACACAATATGTAAAACATTCCCACAATACCACATGTATACCAATACCCTATGCACAACTTGTACATAGTACCACTTGTACACAACACTACCTGCACAACATGTGCACAGCATCACATGTACATGACACCACCTGCACAACGTGTACACAATGTCAAATATACACTACACCACCTCTAAAATGTGTACTCAATAACACATGTACACAACACCACATGCACGACATGTATACGACACCACATGTACACAAAACCACATGCATGACATGTCCACGACACCACCTGCACACAATACCATCTGTACAACATGTACACAACATCACATGCACACATCACCACATGTACAATCATGCACATAGCACCATATGTACAACAAACACACAACACCATATGTACATAGCATTTCATATACAACACGTACATAGCACCATACGTACACATCACCACATATCCAACATGCGCACATCAACATATGCACACAACACCGCATATCCAAAATGCACACAATACGATAAGTACAAAGCATCACATACCCAACATGTACATAACACCATCTATACCTGGCACTATATATGCAATATACACTCCACACCATATATACAACATCATATGTACAAAATACTACATATGTTACATGTACACATCACGATAGGTGCAATTACTGAATATACAACATGCACAACATATACACAACAATAACATTGCATATACATAGACCACACATTGACTCCGCAAAGAAACCTTGCTTCCAATGTCTCCCCGCTATCCATGCTTACCCTAGCATTCCATAGATCACACTAATTTCACTTCGTTGATGTACTCCTCAGCATTACTTGTCCAAAACATAGAAATAATATAAAAACATAATATCAATTCATGTCCACATGATACTGACCTCATAGATCTATGAAGGCTACTCTCCCACTTCATTCCTCATAGATAGGAACCTCTTCATGCCATTCACCTGCATAAGCAATCATTCCTCCACAAGAATGATCCCTAACAACCCTCTAAGATAGTGACATAGATACATAGATACATACATTTATGATCATTAGCATAAAACAATCATCATCCTATTAGAAAATGACATACTCACATAGGTATATACATATAAACATTTAGCATCAACAACCATGATCCATGACGACCTTGTCACACACGACATACATACATGTATGAATATATAAACATCAACAGAATCATGATCACAACATAATTTCTAGATATCATAAGGTGTAAGTTAAGAGAACTTCCTTGATTTGTGCAAAACATGTAAAATGTTGAGACCAATAGTTCCCAACATAGCCAAGGCATATGTTATCTTAAGCTCATCTTCTTTACCTTTCCTGTCACCTTTGTCATGTCTATATTTCCACCATCCATTTACCCCAATGGGCCCAACTAGTCCAACCGATTGTCATATTATTACCTTCCATTGCACTTACTCATGCACTGGGCTCCACTCGGGCCTTACATTACCTACTGGGTACCACAAAGCTCTCCCCGATCTCCATCAAATCTCCACTTTCCCAAACCAATTCACAACACACTTGGACAAGAACAAGAGAAAGAAGGAAGAATACCATGACGAACCACAAGAAATATGACATCGCAACATAGTGGCAAGTCCTTGCGTCGGACAAACAAAAATACAAATCAAGATCAAGAAAATCATAAAAGAATGAAAGCACGAGATTAGAAACAAACACCATGACTCAATCCCCATGGTTCCCAAAGCTTCCAAGGGAAAGCTCAACCTGAGCGTTTTCAAATATTTCATGGCAATCTCTTTTTCCATGCAATCCCCTGCATCATACTATCATAAACACATAGTTTTCAGTGCATAAATAAACATAACAATATACCAGTTATCTTACCTTGTTGTGCCAATCACAGTGCTTTGGAACTAAGCACACACATGTTAGTCACATGTTCCAAATATTAAGACAACATATCTATTAATATGGAATCAACATTTACCAAGTCTAAAAACTATGTCATAATCAACAATCAACTCACAGTCATCAGTCATAATACATGATGCTACAACTATCACCTATTTACATTTAAGTACTTATCAATTGTCTCAATGCATATGTGTTAGAGAAATCATCTTAAAGCAATATCGTGTCTTCATGCAATCTTACAAACACATACTCATATCATGTGATTAGTCAAGCATTCAAATAAACTATAAACTTACCTTGTTAGATAAATCAACTAGATGATATAATGGACACTAAACACTCAACACCAAAAAAAAGACTCAATCAAACAATCAAGCATCAAGTACATGACATAAGAAAACTCATACCTTAATGCATCTCAGGGGAGGTTATCTTGTCTAAAAAAATCTTAGCTCGATATGACTTCAAAACACATTAGCTCAAACATAAAATAAGATCATGATATTCATAACAGTAACTAACTAACATGTTAACATCATAAACTCATAACCAATTTTTTTTCATGCATAACAATCATAGGAAGATTTAGTCTAGATTAATAAAACATAATGTCACAAATAAGTCGACTCATACCTAAATGTCACAACCATAGCCATCTTCCTAGGCCAATCAAACTTAGCATGATACAATCAACATGATATTAATGCTATAACCATAATCATCAAGTTAAATAACATATAACAACACCAAGTTAACATATAACATGATCATCAACAACATATAACATAATCATCAAGTTAATAACATACCTGACTAACCAACACATGTACATATGATCACACTAGTCAAATAACATCTATCATAACATCAATAGAATGAGAGGCATATACATAACCATAATGCATATGACTACACTGATTAACCTACATTTATCGTACATGTAACCATAATAAAAATACAATTACAAACACATAAATAACCATAATGCTTACAACAACCATGAATCACATACCTGCATGCCAAGCACACAAACTTGTATGATGATCTGCTCTTGCCCTGAAGTCTAGTGAAGAAAATTCACTTTGATGATCTGCATATCCTGCTCATTAGTATCATAACATACCAATATCATCATGATGACCTAATTGCATACAATGACCTTATGCACAAAAAACTTTGCCAAACCAATACAAACTTGACACTAGACCTGTATAACCAATCATGAACGACCAATACAAGTCCCACATATAGCATCACATAAGAAATCATACATGGAAAACACACAATCATGACTAATATGTGACCTAGCATAAACAAGCAATGCATATTCAACATGTAACAATGTTGGCGAGAGAATAGGTCTTGCAGAGAAGACCCGAGTTTCGGTTAAGGGCCAACAAGGTTTTCTGCCGTAGTCTAGCTTCACGCCAGCATTTTCACACAGCTCCGAAGAGCTGAGAGTCTCAGTCGAGGCGCGTCGTGACCTTACTAAGGTAGGGAGTCGATCGGTATCAACCCAACAACATGGATCCAGGTAAATTGAAGTTATATTAAAAGTCTAAACAACTGCAACACAATCGTTCCATGACATACATCTATCGGAAATACATTCAGACTTGAAATAAATAAAATTTTAAGAGTGCTTGCAAAACCATTCATTCAAGACCATAACAGTATTCAAAAAAGCACTTCTAATTGTATTAAGCATCGGCCATCAATGACAAGCTATCACGGAGCTCGACTACGTTAGCATTAACAGAACATAATACAAGAAGTCCTATAGGACAGAGAAAACTATAGAAATACAGAGGAAGGAGAACAATATAACACAAATAGATCTCTCCTGTGGCTCCCTGTTGCCTGATCTCGTCTGCACCAACCTCTTCTTCACGCTGGCCAGCTGCCTATTTGTTCTGCTACTAGCATGACTGACCATTCCTCCTTTCCTCTCACTCGGTTGTCTTTTGTTTCTTTCTGTTAGTCAGGAGTTCCACTACTCGTTTCCTTCTGCGCTCTTCCGCCATCTGTGCTTGCTCCCGCAACGGCTGTGACACCTGTCCTTTGTTCCTTCGCAACCTTGACATCCTTCTGCCTACCATGGTTTAGTTCTGCCACGGACTAGCCACAACTCAAAATCTGTTGAATTTCAAAACAAGGGCCCCAACAAGCCCCAACCACATCCTATTGATTCGCCCCGAGTCAATTGATCTGCAATGTCTCTACTTCCATGGGTCCGCTCAGCCCTGCGCCCTGCTCTACCTTCCTTCCTTCTCCCAGTTGTTCAAACAAGGGCCCCAACTTTGGGACCTTGGTTAGAACTGATTCCTTGAGTTATTGGAAGGTTTTCATGGCCTATTGCCATCCTTGCATTAGCTCCTCGGTCTCGGTTGTGATTTTCGTGACAACCTCTTCCCCTACATTCAGCAGCAAGGCGCCAAACACGGTGTTGATCTGAGTGTTGGCCTCGTAGGACAATTGCTACATTTTCTGTGCACTGATTTTTACAGGCTGTCGAAGCTCCTGGATGGCTTGTTTGGCCGCCGCTGAGTTCTCCTCTATTTGTTGTATCTGGACTTCCAACACGTCTGCGTGTTCATAGAGTTGGTCAAGTCTAGTCGGGTCTGTGGCTTCCTGGATTTCTCTTGATATCCATTGTAGTTGTAGCGAGACCGGTTGTGCCTTGAAAGTAAGGGTTGTCGAGCATTCTTGTAGACCCTTCAGTAGATCGAATGCTTCTTTTGCTGCAGTGCTCAGAACTTCCTACATTTTCGTTACTTGGCCCTGTCTTTCTGAAATCTGTGTCGAGTACACAACTATTGGGTCGGGTAACACTGGTCGGGTTATCAATGCTGCCTTGAGTTCTACATTTTCCTGCTGGAGATTTGAATAGGCTACCTTGAGGTAGACCGCCTGCCCGACTGCATCGGTTTTCTACATCTCTTTTGGTATTTAGCTGCTTCTGGCCGATACTGTAGGCCAAATTTCCATGAATACTATGGTTACTGTATCCAGTTGTTCCTGTAACTGCCCCTTTTCCGTCTTCAGTTGTTTACGCTCTTCAGTAAGCATGCTTATATGTTGTTCTTGCTACTTGCAGTGTTGTTGGAGCTCTGAGTGGAGTTTCTCGGCTTGTTGGGCTGCTCTCTGAATGAAATGGTATAGTTGGGTTGTCCCCCAAGTTTCCATGCTTTCTGTACCGGAGGTACCCTGATCTGGCATTCGTACACGGAGCGACTGTCCGCTGGCAACAGATCTTGCTGACTGGTCCTGCGGTGATTGTGGCAGTGTTTGGCGCTGTAGCCGGTTGCTGGAGTCTACCATCTGTAGATCTTGTTGCCCTTCTTGACCTGCTAAGTCAGCTGGGTGGAGCGGATTCTGCTCGGGGAGTGGCCCAACTGTTTCTTCTATTGACTACTCTAGCTAATTAAAGAGTTCAGTAAAAGTAGTTGGCGGGATCAGGGTTGGGTTAACTGGGGGTACCTCCTTTATACCTGAGTTAACTTCCATTCTTTGGTCCCCATTTTTTATCCTTCTGACGACTGGATCTGACACGGTGGCTGATGAAGTGGATGGTGCAGAGTTGTGGGGTTCCCGGGAGATGGATAAGGTGGTGGGTGGTAGTTTGTGGGTGCGAGGTGGCGATGTGTGGATGTTTAAGAAATCAAGGGGGGATATGGGGTTGTGGGGTGGTAATACTATGGCCCCTTTAGGCTCAACTGTCAGCTCTTTTTGGATTGGTACCCATACACTCAACTGTCGAGGTGGATCCTCCCCTGTGAGGTCGACCACCGGGCTAGATCTTGCAACCTTGGCCCATTTTGCCTTTGATGCCGCTGTTGGTTTCGCAGCTTTACTCTTTCCAACCAACGTTGTAGTCGCCGAGGGTGGTGAATTAAACAAAACAGTGGATATTGGCACAAATATGGAGGTTGTGCTGGGGGATGGATTAGAATGGGATGCTTGGAACTCTGACAATGTTGGAAATGGGGAGGCCTCATTTGCTAGTACTTGAACTACTCTATTAAATCTTTTTACCTTGGTGTTCAGTTGCTCGATAATTGGGAAGAGTTGTAGGTTTGACATTCTGGTCATTGCTTCCTCCGAAGTCTCTCCTGGTAGCAGGTTTGGCAGCATTCCATCAAAGAAATACGTGTATACTCCATCCCTGACCTCCATCACCACTCCTGGCCATGAACAGACCTCCGTGTGGAAGGTTGCTTCGTCAATCTAGAACTTCAAAGGCCTCATTTGAAACATTGTTTCTGGTACACATGTAGGTTGGAGAAAAGTTTTCTTATGGGTGATTCCGAACCATACCTACTCGTTATATCCATCTAATAGATTTCTTGGTATTCTTTGTTGACTCATCACGACGTCAACCATCTGGTCATACCAGACTCTGAAAGCTTCTGCATTCACTTCCGTTGTGCTTGGGTCTCCAGACACTTTCCACGGCACAAACTTCATTGCCACAGGTTGGTCTTCTGCTATCTCTACTAGTATCCTGATGCTGGGGAAGGTCCATTTCCACATGGCCAGCTCCATGATCAAATATCCATAGATAAACCCGGTCGCTCTCTTGAAATTGTCCTCGCAAGCTTCGAACAATTCTTTTAGCAGGAAAGAGCACCAATTCAGCCTTGTCCCTTGGACACAATGCTCCGCAACCGAAATTGTATCCAGAGTGCACTCTCCTTTGGTATAGTGTCTCATTGTTTTAATAGCAATTAGGTAGCAAGCGAACTTGACCTCCGGTCTATTAATCAACTCAATCTTTGCTCCCCTCCCTCCTCTTCGTGTGTCATACTTGATGTAGTAATCCGTGTCTCCTGACTTCTTCACCCTTTTATATATAGTTCGAAACGCTGATGATACGTCCCTTCCCTCCTGCGACAGCCCAGTTAATATTTGGATGTCTTCTGCATGGATTGGGATTTCCTTTCCCAGAAATAGAGAAACATTCTGGATTTTTCTTGATAGAAATTTTGTGCACTGCATTGCAGCGCCTTTAATCCCAAACACTGGTAAATTCCTCAAGTTCACTATCATGGACTGTTGGATGCCCCTGAACTCTGGCAGAACTCTTACTACTGCCCGCCCTACTTCCGTTGCATTATTCTCTATGTACATATGCCTCTTCAGCATTGGAAACTTGAAAGAATCTGTAAGGTCTGTGTCGATCAAGGTTACATTATCATACTTTCCCACAAGGGACTCCATCTTCTGAATCCTGCTGTCAATCTCCTGCTCCACAACCACTGGGCTTAATCTGGTCATCCTGGCTCGTCACTGGTATACCTGTAGAACAGTTCTTTCTCTCTTCTCTTGAATTCCTTCTTCCGGATGCCTTTTCTGTTCTAGTTCTAGTTTGGCTTCCCTTGCTCTTTTAGATGTTTCTGATTCTAACTCAGATTTTTATGGCATTCTCGCGCTTCTCTGCATGCGGGTTATGTAAGTAACCGGCACGGGTGAGGTTGATGAGACCCAATAACTAATTAATTTTTCCCTGGCTTCTCCCGCGGCTACAATCATGTGATTAGTTTGCTGCTAAGGTGGGTTCTGACATTGCTGACTGTGGTTTTGGGATTTGGGCAGACGCGACGGCTGGTGGTTATGTCTAATTATGGAAAATTTATTATGGTATGGGTGATGCTAATTATGGAAATTATTTCCAAATCTTGGTAATCCTACGGACTGACACTGGTACTACGCGTAATGATGATAGGCTGATGTTCGGCACGCTTTTATATCTGATGTGGATGACACGATGGACACTACCCCTCCCTGACCACAATTGGTTGCGTTGCGGTCTCCGCAATGCAACGGTAATTTCTTTTATTATGTGGAATCCTATCTATGCTCTTCTCGGGTGCGAGAGAGTTATTGACTCTATTCTACCCTACTGACTCCTCTCAGTTGTGAGAGTTATTGGAAATGAAATGGTTAACTTACTCATGGTAGGGCTTCAGGCGTGCGCCATTGAACCATCCCTGTAGAACTTGGCTAATTCAGTTGTGCCAACCAAACTGCTCCTGAATATTTGATTTCTATGACATGAAATGGGCCTAGCCAATGCATCTGCAACTTTCCTGGGAATTTCTGGTATTTGTTGTTGTATAGGAGAACCTTCTCCCCGACTTGAAATATCTTGTGCTTGATATGCCAGTCGTGCCAATATTTTTGCCTCTCCTTTTGCACCGTCTGGTAAAATTCCGTAAGAAACCGTCCTTCTTCAAGTTCTTGCAGTTCCTGCAATCACTCTTTTAGCGATTCTTCTTCAAATAACTGTAGTGTTGTCGTGATTCTAAGGCTTGGTATGATGAATTCTGCTGGGACCACCGCTTCTCTTCCATAGGCTGGCTGGAATGGCGTTTGATTGTTGAGTCGTTTTACCGTTGTTCGGTATGCCCACAGTGTTGCTGGTATCTGCTCATCCCAGTCATCGTGTTGCGCATTGCATATCTTCGTGAGACCTTTCTCTAGTATCTTGTTGAAGGATTCCACTGTCCCGTTCGCTTGCAAATGGTACGGATTGATTTTATGGTGTTGTATCATGAAGGTCTCCAACAAGGATTTGATGGTATCATTGATGAAGTGGGTACCCTGGTCATTGGTCAGGATTTTTAGACACACGAATCGACTGATGATATTCTCAAATATGAATCTAGCGACAGTCTCTGCCGTGCAGTTCCTCACTGGCATTGATTTTGCCCATCTCGTCAGATAGTCTGTCGATGTTATTATGTATCTTGCCTTTGAGTACCTTGCAAGTGGTGTAATTGTCCTACAAAAACGACTGCCCACTTTTCGAATGGCTATAGTACTTTTATCGGATGAAGCGGTAGCTTATCTCTTTGTGACGGTCGTCCTATCCGCTGACAAATGTCACATTTATGAACAAATGATTTGCTGTCCTTATGCAGTGTTGGCCACCATAAGCCTGCTTGTAGTAACTTGTGTGTTGTCGGTTTAGCTCCCACATGTCCTCCTGCAACACCACTATGGCTTTCCCATAGAACAGTTTCCCTTTCGTGGTCCAGGACACATCTTCGAAGAATCTGATCTAGCCCCATCTTGTATAAGTGTCCTGCTATTAGCTGATACTCTGCAGTTCGGACTACCAGGTGCTTCTTTTGCGTTGAAGTATACTCCTGCCGACACTACCCTATCGTGAGGTAGGCTGCTATCTCGTTCAGGTAGTTTGGGATGGCTTCTACTCTGAAAATATCAGCATCTAGTAACTGATCATATAGAGATCCTCCAATTTCTCCATTCTCTATTCGGGATAGGTGATCAGGTCCTACGTTAAATCTTCCAAGTTTTACAATTACCTCGAAGGTGAACTCCTGGAATAGTAGGAGCCATTTGCAGATTCTCCCTTCTAAGACCGATTTATTTACTAAGTATTTTAACGCTGAGTGATCTGTGAAAAATTTGAACTTACCTCCCAACAGGTAGTGGCAGAATTTCTGAAGAGAGTACACCATTGCCAATGCCTTCAGCTCTGTTGTTGTGTAGTTTCATTCCGCTGTGGACAACTTGCGACTGGGAAAATATACTGGATGATCGACCGAAGTGTCTCCAGGTTGAGCCAAGACCACTCTGAGTGCAATGCTGGAAGCATCGATGTGTACATGAAACTATTTGTCCCAGTCTGGGTGAACTAGTATTGGCGCACTCGCCAGCTTTTCCTTTAGGGTATCTAAGGCTGTCCTGCAACTGTCCGTCCACTGGAACTGTTCCGACTTCTTCAGTAGCTTCTCTAGTGGCGCTGTTATCTTTGCATAGTTGTGAATGAACCTCCGGTAGTAACCTGTGTGGCCCAACAATGACCTTAGCTGCTTTATTGTTTCTAGTGCCTCCATATTGACTATTAATGCTACTTTGGCCGGGTCTACGCAGACACCTTGGTTACATACCACATGTCCTAGTGGTGTTTTGAATGGCACATAAAATATACACTTATTCAGGTTCAATGAGATCTGTAGTTGTCGACATCTATCAAACATTACTCTCAATAGACTCGCATGATTCTTTAGTATGCTATAAATAGTCCAATAGTCCATGTAGACTTCTAAGAACTTGTGGATGTATTCCCGGAATGCAACTATCATAACGCGAGAGAATATTGTTGGTTCATTCTTCAATCTGAATGGCATCACATTGTATGCGAAAGAGCCCCATTCGGTTGTGAATGTTGTCTTTTTCTTGTCTTCCTCCGCTATTCTTACCTGATGGTATCCTGAGAACCCATCAGTTAATGAGTATGCTTTGTTCCCGCAACGTTGTCTAGGACTTCGTCACTGAAGGGATTAGGAAATGGATCATGGATACAAGCATTGTTTAAGCTTTTGTAATCTACACAGACTCGTATCTCAGATTTCTCTTTTTTGTTCTGTATAACTATGGGACTTACCCATTTTGCTTCCTCTACTAGGAATATTAATCCTGCTTTTAACATCTTGTTGATCTCTGCTTTCACCTTTTCCTTTACTCTTGGGTTCAGACGATATGGACTATGTTTCACAGGCCTTGCATCGGGCCTTAGTATTATCCGCATTTCTCCCATCTCTCCTTTTATGCCCTTTAGATCCACGACTGATGAGGGAAACAAGTCCTCATATTCCTTGAGTAGACTGAATATTTCCTTAGTTGTTTGTTCATCCCAATAGTCTCCAATTGTCGCTAGTTTAGGCTTGTCTTCTGTTCCAATGTTTACTTTCTTGGTTCTTAGGGGTAGCAAATGGATCCCTTCCATCATTGGTTCTTCCTTGATGTCCCTCTCCCCTTAAATTTCTTCAAAATACAGGTGCCTGAGATCCTCCAGATTGTCGTCATCCATTTCACTGTTGATATTTTGACATGCCATATTTTGCTTGACCCCTTGGTACTGAAGTGATTGCTCATCTCCCTCTTGAATATTTGGGAAGAACAATACTTTCTTTATAGCCTGCAAAGCTTGTGTAACTGGCTCTGTCTTTCCTTCAAACGAGAAACATTGTGTGAATTTTTCTGCAACTTCCTGCCATTTGTTGGTCCCTCTTCTTGTTTCCTCTGTCAGGTACCAGGCCTTTGGAATTACGTCCAGAGAGTGGATAAACCGGTGGACCCACAGTTCTTCCGGATATCCATCGGTTCTCCATTGTGCTTCACATCTCTCCAGATGGTTTTTGGGGTCTGAGTCCCCTTGGTGCTTGTCCTTACTCTCTGGTCCCTCCTCCTCCTTAAATATGGCTTTTAGTGTTGCCGCAACTTCGTCCCATTGTGTTAACGAGTTGCGATGATTACTCCACCATCTCGCGGATTTGGATTGTAATGCCATGTCCATCAATGGTACTCTTTGAATTTTCGGTACCCTGTTTTATATCTTAGCTGTGAAAAGACTTACCTGTCTCATATCAGATAAGATCAGGTATTCCCGAACCTCGGCCCTAATCCAATGCATCTCCTTGTATTTGTTTCATACCCTCCTTGCTGCCAATCATCCCAAGCTATTTCTGATCCCAATTCTGAACTCTGGATGCTCCTCCAGCTTACAGAGCCTTCTGCTATCGGGTTAATGTAATCTTCTCTTCTTCTTGCGGTCATTTGATAGAGATGGTCCAGAAGTTGAGCATCTTCTCTGTTATCCATAGTTTCTGTATATCTCGGTCCTTGGTATGGGTCGAGTGGCTGAGTGACTCTGATCTCCCCATCCTTGAAGATCATCAGCTCTTTCTTCAGATCTATTATTGCATAATTTTCAAAGGCCCAATCAATTCATAATAGTGCAAGATAAGGATCTTTATCTCCCATGAGGTCGATGACTTCAAAGTCCATAAATGTCTTTACTCCTGCAATGTCAACTTCAACCTCCTCCAGTCAACCGATGGGAACAATACAGTACTGGTTCGCCATCCGAAGCTGAATTGGTGAATATGTTAATCTTGGATTTCCTAATGCTTCCCAAGTTTTTCTTGGCAGGATGTTGACATCAGATCCCAAATCAAGCAGGTGTCTTTAATCTGGAAACTCGCAACTTGTGTGTTCACTCGGGATTTCTTTCCCGTTCTTTGTTTATTTCTCTTTACTCTCTGTACATACTTCTAGTTTGCCTCTGCTGATTCTCCTACTCCTGTGTTCTTCTTCAGCAACCCTTCCAAGTTCTGCTTTAGCTGTTCTAGCATTGGTGCGTTGTTAACAATTTTCAGGAATAGATAGAACCACTCCTGGATCAACGCTTCAGAATTACTTTGTGTTTCCTTGTCTTCCTGAGCTTCCTGTAACTCAATTCCTTTGTTTCCCCCGAGTTAGGCAAACATTTATGCAAACTCCTGAAAAAATTGTTTCTGTCGTTTTGGTTTGATCAAGAGTTTTGGGGATGTTGGCTTGATCAATTTTATTGGGTCTATAGTACGCGCATATTCCCCCGTTCTTTTGCCTCCTCGTGTTAATATGGCCACGTTTTTCATTGTCTGAGTTCCCATTAACCTGGGTTTTGCATTTACTAGATTTGTCCCTCTCTGTCTAGCTCTTTCTTCCCATCTTTTGATAAGCTCCGGGAAATCTTCTATTGCGTGTGTGTTAACCCAGCACTGGGAGCACCAAGGTCTTCTAGGTAATGGACATTCTCTAGCTACATGTCCTTCCTGGTCGCAATTGTAGCATCTTACCGGACCTCTACCTCCTGCTTGGCCTCCTCTCATGCCTCCTCCTCTTCCTCGGGGAGCTTCGTTTACTCTGTATGAAGGCCGGTCCAACCGCTCCGCCAATGCATCCGGTGCTCGGCACTGCTCTGTGCCGTGTGTTGTTGAGGCACAGAACTCACAGTATATATTATTTGGAACATTGGAATATTTTTGTAAGATCGGACACAAGCAAGGTTGATGGCCCATATTCTTGCATATTTCACAGTACTCGTTGGTGGCTGGACTTTGTTGTGCAGGGAACCCTGTGTATTGCTGTTGCGGTGGATATATCCCTTGGGTATTTATTTGCGCGACCCCTCCTAATGGTGGAGCCCCCTGTGCCCCTGCAGCTAACGTCCCCACGTTCTGCCCTCTGAGCCGTGGACATTCAGTTGCCACATGTCCTTCCACGAGACAATGCGTGCACCATATATTCGGTCTCACCGGTCGCATTAGTTGAATTTCCTTGAGTTTTTCCGTGAAACTTGATATTTGATGCTGCAGACCCATTATAGAGGGGTCCTGCACCGCTGCTCCTCCATTAAACTCTTGTGGGTAACCCGCCATAGATTCTATCTTCGTCGCCTGTTCTAGTGCGTCTTCCAACGTCTTGATCCTTTGTTGAGTTAATGGAGTTCGGGTCAAAGGTAATAGAGTCTTAATGAACAAATCACTCTGATGGTTTGGATTAATCGGATAGCTGAGTTTTCTGACTACGCCCTTGAATCTCCGCATCAAATCCCAAGCAGTCTCTCCTTCTCGCTACTTGATTTCCCACCTCTCTGACATGCCTTGTTGGTCTGTCTGGGGCAGTTTGAACTCCTGAATGAAGTACCTCTTCACATCTGCCATTGCCAGATTCGGATGAGCTTTCGACCATTTCATAAACCAGCGTAGGGCTCTTTCCCTACGGGTGGTCTGAAATTCTATCAACTTCCCAACATCTGGTGTTTGTCGTGCCCTCCATATGGCCTCGCAGAGGTACCATTGTTGTTCGACATCGTCATTACCCCTCCTAGAGAAATCTGGATACCAGGTAAGTGATCCTGCCATGTTCACTTGAGTAGGCGTCACTAAAATGAAGCTGTTGGTTCCTGGCTGTGATATTGTACCACTAGAAATCCTTTTACTAGTATGTATTACTGTTGGGGACTGAATATCGTGCAATCTGCGTAATTCACGCAACTTAACAAAAATTTCACCAAGGGGTTTATAGAGCACCAGGGGAAAGTTGGGACTAGAACTACTTGAACTATGGGGAATAGGAATACCTTGAGATATGGACGCCGAAATTTCTTGAAATAGTTGCTCCATTGCAACGTGCATCTCCGCATCGGACACCTCCTCCTCGCGCGCGTCTATACCTTCTTCGTCAGACTTCTTTCCTTTCTCCATCTGGGCTGGGCTCCTATACACCTGCCGCACTTCTTTAACGGCCCCTCCTATATCGTGGGGACCCACCTGACTTTCCATTTTCTTCGTCATATGAGGCGCCTCCTCTTTGTTCTTTCTACCAATTTCCTGTTTCTTCAACTCCTTTATCACCCTCTCTTGCCACTTTTCTGCAATTTCCGCCCTCCGATGTGCTCATCGCTCCCTAAGCCTATTGGCGGTCTCGACATCCATACTCCTACTCCCCTTTTTCACTGTTCTTGTAGCATCTCTCCTTTAATCCCTTCCCCGGGCACTGGGGGTTTTACGCTTCCATCTCTGCTTTTTGGAACCCCATTAGTCCTTCATCTACCATCAGCACTTTAATCCACAGTGGGATCTCCTTCAGCAGCTTCCCCCTTAACCCAGATCTGAATGTACCTTCTGCTCTTGAGAAAGACTGGTAGCACTCTGCTGCAAACTCCACTATATATCCGTCCAAGGTAGATTCCACCCAAAAATCTACAGATCGGGTCAAATCGGTGTTTAACCGATGAAGGGCTACCAAATCCTCGTGCGCCCACTTGCGATTGATCTTCCGTGACTTTTCCTTGACAACCTTGGTTTGAAGCCTCTGCAACCTTGGTTCGTAGGTATCACTAGCAGAGTCGGAGAATAGAACTAGGTTTTTAATCATTTTCTCCTTCTGTCGTCTCATCTCAGCTTGCTGAGCAATGAAATGATCTAGGTGGTTATCCCACCAGCTTCGTATTTCTCATTCGAAGATCCGAGATACCATGATCTAGCTCCCAAATGAAATTTCGAGTCCCGACAATGGAACCATTTCTTGGCAAGAGAATAAGTCTCGTAGAGAAGACCCGGGTTCCGGTTAAGGGCCAACAAGGTTTTTCACCGTAGTCTAGCTTCACGCTGGCATTTTCCCTCAGCTCTGAAGAGCTGAGAGTCTCACTCGAAGCGCGCCGCGACCTTACTAAGGTAGGGAGTCGATCGGTATCAACCCAACAACATGGATCCAGGTAAATCGAAGTTATATTAAAAGTCTAAACAACTGCAACACAATCGTTCCATGACATACATCTATCGGAAATACATTCAGACTTGCAATAAATAAAATTTTAAGAGTGCTTGCAAAACCATTCATTCAGGACCATAAAAAATATTCAAAACATCACTTCTGATTGTATTAAGCATCTGCCATCAATGACAAGCTATCACAGAGCTTAACTACGTGAGCATTAACAGAACAAAATACAAGAAGTCCTATATGACAGAGAGAACTACAGAAATACAGAGGAAGGAGAATAGTATAACACAAACAGAGCTCTCATGTGGCTCCCTGCTGCCTGATCCCGTCTGCACCAACCTCTTCTTCACACTGGCCGGCTGCCTATTTTTTCTGTTGCCAGCGCGACTAACCGTTCCTCCTTTCCTCTTGCTCAGGTGTCTTCTGTTTCTTTCTGTTAGTCAGGAGTTCTACTGCTCATTTCCTTCCGAGCTCTTCTTACATCTGTGCTTGCTCCCACAACAACCGCGACACCTGTCCTCTGTTCCTTCGCAACCTTGAAATCCCTCTGCCTATCGTGGTTGCGTTCCGCCACATATTAGTCGCAACTCAAAATCTGTTGAATTTCAAACAAGGGCCCCAACAAACAATATGTAATCAAGTGTGCATGCATAATACACAAGGATGAATAGCACATAATCAGTCATATACACATGACAATGTGTTGACAATGACACCATCAGTCCTTACATGGCGAAACCACTACCACCATGGCCAAAAAAACACTGATGCAAAAAACAGATATAGATCAAAAACATACTAAACACATATGCAACTAATAGAAAAGCATGACCAACGCACCGCCCATCTAATCCAAGGGTTGAACCATGATCTGATCTGATACCACTCTGTGGTATCAGATATTACAGAAAGAGAACAAAAACCAAACACCACCTAAGGAGAGCACAACCATGCTCTCATACCAGTTTGTAATACCCTCTTCCCACATCTACCCAACTAACCAGCCAATCGGGGTAAACATGTGACGAGAGGCTACTAATATGATATTCAACCTCCTATATGACCTTAAGTAAGTGGAACTGAGAAAAACAAGCAAACAAACCTTACATAACATCAAAAACATCCTCAGGAGGTAACCCAAAATTCCAAACCCCTAAACCCTGAGGGAGGCTGAATTTTTGACCAATTTGAGGTTTAGCCATGGGCATGCAAAGGAAAGTTAGTGGCCAAAATCCTATAGCCTCGGGAATGCCAAGGCAAGGTAGCAGCCATAGCCCGATCTGGTCAGTTTTGTGCCTACAACTCTAGGATTTGTTCCACCATTTTAGCCCCAGAGCCCATGTCATTGCACAAAACTTAATGAAACTATAGGAAATGATAAATAACATTAAAAATAAGGTACGAAAGCAATCACATCATTGGGAACTCATCCAAACCCCTCCTAGCCTTGACATGAATTTCGTCAAACATGTCACAAACATTGCATCTACATGTATAAACAACAGATTTAAATATAGGGGTATCATACTTATCTGAGAATCGCTAAGAATAATTTCTCCCTTACATCATAAGCTGCAATACATTCTATTTGACCATAGATACATGGTGTATTCATTTACAAGAAAAAAAACGGATAGAGCCATAAATCATCACTAATAAAATACATGCTTATAACCATCATAATAACAACAAAAATACCATAGATAAAACAACAATATAATCCACATAATAACTAGTGAAATTATACATCAAATACCAAAGGAATGAGCTTCTTATTAATGAGCATAAAAAACAACTGGAGATGGGACTTCCACGTTCCACCCGACCATAGATTGGCTGAGCCAAATCTCTCTTCAGCCAATCACCCCTGCGCCATTTTCCAAGCTTGAATGTGGGACTCAAACCGAAAGAACCAACCAGGGAATCCCGTGGCTAAACCACCTCACCCTCATCAATAATAAAACAAGATTTACCATGATCTACACCTGATCACTAGGCCAACACAAGCATGAATATCACTGATTTCTCTTTGCCTAAATCGTGAGGATTTTTCCTGTCTCCTAGTCTCTTAGGCTTTACCGCAACCCACAGTCCCGATTAGAGGTCATTAGGCCATAAAACAAGACGTACTCTCTAAGTCTTACTATATATCCCAAACCTAATATTACTAGAACTGAATGGAGAGAAAACCACCACCTCTCAGGCTTTACCATAATCGAAAGACGGATTACTAGGCCCTAAACCGAGGCAACAAACAAACTAGTTCTATAATTATTCGAAGATCCACCTCACTTAGCTTCGAGTCCATTCGATAATCCATCTAAACCAAACATGAGAAATACATAACACCATGGCTATCTGAAAATGACAAGGCTAGGTTGAATCCACTGGCACACCTGGAAAAACCCATGCCAAGACAACAAATAACCACATGCAATACCATGCATGCCAAATCTAGTGAGGAAATCATACATGCAAATCAATACCTGCAAAGAATCCTGATGCCACTGATTAATTCCTGCTTCTCCTTTCTTGCTTCCTCCTTCTTCCTAGTTTCTTTCATTTCTTTCTCCAATGCCAAAGTGCTCCAAAAACCTAAGTGTCCAAGAGTGAGAGAGAGAGAGAGAGAGATAATAATGAGAGAGCTCCAAAAATTGCACTGACAAAAAGTACCAACTAATCCTTAGAAGAATTTTTATAAAAGAGGCCTTTATTTTCTTCATTTTCCTCCTCACATGCAACATGTGACCTTACATCTCCCTTTTCTCCTAATTTCCATTATTTTCATAAATAATTATGCCAAAAAATGTGATTTTTCCTTTTCAAAGTCTTTTCCTTTGCCATTTTCCTTTAGCCATAATAATCGAAATGAACACTCGCTAGGATGTTTTTCCCACCATTCAGCTTGGAATACATGTCCCATTAACCTTGGTCTTATATATTTTTTACATGGATTTTTACCAGGGCTATTACACAACTCCCTTCCTAGAAATCCACCCCAACAATTTGTGGCCTTTGAAATTTGACAACCTTGGTGCAATGACAAGTGGAAGTTCCATTAAGTTCTATGGTTTTGATGGCGGAGCATGACTGCAAATACCAATTCCACTTTGGCCTACATGAACCTATGTACCATCACAACTTCACTAGGGGAGCAATACCATACCTCGTGCATTCATATTGGGGGATATACATTGAGGAAAAAGCAACATAATATATTGAACTTATCATAGGGAGTAAAGGGTTTTTACATGTTGTGTATAAAAAATGAAGCTCAAAGTTAATGAAAAAATATAGAGGGGTATAAAAAATGTTAATGAAAAAATGGATACCTTAAATATCTAGTGAATTTGTGCGTTTTTTTAATTGGGATGGTGTATTTGGTTTGTATTGGTAGGGGGTTAAATAAAGTGATTTTTATAGGTATTTTCAAAGGCGAGCCTTATATCCCAGTCTATCGGCCCATAAATGCACCGAGAGACGAAATGGCCAACGTCAGATTAAAGCAATAAATGATCCTACAGTGGCCATTTCGTCTCTCGATGCATTTATGGGCCGATAAATTGGGATATAAGGCTCGCCATTTTCAAATATGTAGTCAAATTAAAAGTATTGTTTGATATGCCACCAATAAAAATTAAATAATATTCTGCCATTAGCATATATTCTACCATATTCAGGAAATGGAGGTTAAATGTCATATACATGAATCTTCGCTTTTCAAGGGCAAGATCCGATACCTTCGAAGTGAGTCAAGTTTTGATGAAAGTCGGTGCAGGTCTATAGCTGATTAATTTAGGGGAAGATATGTTCATCTGGATTTGGTTCTGCTTCAAGTGAGGAAAATTTAAGTATTTTTGTGCATTTCTTACTGTAGAGGGATTTAAGTCTGTATACTATGCGGCCATGCTACAATGTATTAGTTTCTTCCTGGTATTGAGAGATGACGCTGAGAAAGGAGTCTCGATATTTGGATTAGAAAGTGGCCTAATTGCGGATAGGGGTAAGGTGACAAGATATTTCAAATCTTGGATAGTTAATATGACTGCGAGGGTTTGTGGAGGTGCATTTAAGATAAGAGTGGCATATATCGAGAAAATTATTTTGGGGATTTGAAAGAGATTGCTTAAAAATATTTTCCTTTAGAGTGGATATCCTGAAGGGGGGCACATATAATGGGCTCTTCAAATGATATTTCCATTTGACATTACTAAAGGATGGGGAATCATTAAGAACATCTTCCGATGCTTATTTCATAGACTGATTTAGTACTTGCTGAAATTGACAGGATTCTCCTTGGGAATTCATATTGAAGACACTGGGATTTCACATAAATATTAGGAGGTACAAATTATACAACCTCATTGAAGGCGTATCAATTAGTGTTGACAGAGGGAGTAGGGCTTAATGAGGCCGGAATATTTCTCAGAGGACCAGGAAAGGCCGGAGTTTATTTCTGTGTAGGAAAGTGATCAATATTATAGTTGGCATGGAGAGTCATTAGGCAGTCTGTCACATAGGTGGATTTTAACCATACACATTTCGAATAGTTGACTGGACGTGTCAATGGTGAGTTGTCGTTGTCCAATGGACACATGGAGGACATGTTGGAGGCCTCCTCTCCATCTCCCAAAAAGTTGATCGAAATCACGGTTCAGGCGGAGGAGGAGGCATTTTCGAAATTTCTACATGCTACAGATACTAATGGAATTGGTCAGGACTCAGGAAGACTCGATGGATGTTAGGAAGCAAGAACTTGGGGGAATTCGGTTACAGAAAAGCTTCACTAGTGGATGCAACTCTAAACCAAAAAAAGTGACAGTCAAAGTGATTTGGGGGGAGTCAAAGTGATTTGGGGGGAGTCTTCGCTGGTGCTAAGAGTCGGGTCATTTTGGGAGAGTATTGAAAGGATGAGAGATAAGGCCTTCGTGGGTAGGTAGTATCATAGGCAGATGTCAAGGGAGCATGTGAATAAATGGGTTAGATATGCTTCCATTTTCTCAATTCAGAGGACATGGACAGAATCTTGAAGGTCGCATGGGTAAAGGGGCAGGGTTTTATTATACTGTTAATATGGAGGGTTGGTTTTGACCCTTTCTCGAAGGCCCCTCGACGAAATTTGGTATGGGCCAAATTTCCAGGATTGCCTTTGGAATTATGGAATATTTATGTAATGACGAAGATAGCGAATAGGATTGGGAAGTTTTATTATTGGGATGAAGGAAGTTTGAGTCAATTTGATAAGCATATGGTGTTAGTGTTGGTAGATGTGGAGATGGGTAGGGGATTGAATGTAGAACTGGATATTCGATAGAGTAGCTTCGCTTTCAAGCTATCCCTATACTACTAGAATGTGTCATATACGTGCCTTAACTTCCATGACACTGGGCATGTGATTTTCTCATGTCTGAGGAGATTCACGCAGAAGAAGGATTCTCGTCTACCTGAATCGACCAGATCCATAGTGAAGAAATATATTCGCCCCCTGCTAGCGGCACCACATCAGTATGTCAGGGATATGGAGGTAATTCGGATCCATGTTCTAAAAATTTATTTTTTTAATTCAGACAGGAATGTGTATCCCTGCCATGAGGCATGTATGGTTACTTCTGATATCCCTTACGGGTAATCGATGGGCCGCAGTCTAAAATGTGTCTTCAAGACCCTCTCGGTCATCCTATAAATCAAAATCCTATGGTCCATGCCATCGGTTCGACCTCTTTCGGTCCGGGAAGTGGAGATGTTTTTGGCTAGTATTGTAACAACCTGATTATTTGTAATAATGTTGAGAAGTTGTATAAGCTCCCCTGTCTCGTGTCGGATGTGGCCTCTAAGGCTTCCCCATGTGGGTCTTCTGGGGGACCTCGGCTTTATCGTCTCCCTTCTGTGGTTAATCAAAGTACAGGGGATTTTTCTAGAACTTTCAATTCCTCACTTCCATCTGTCATTACTTCGGCCTGCTCTCCTATTAAGTTGCCTGGTCTTCCACAGCCTACTACTTCCTCAGATACAGAAAAATTTCCTTTATCTCCGTCTCCTGATAAGGATTTGGATGCTTTGAATTCCTCCTGGGAGGTCTTGTAACCACTTACCATTAAAAGGTATTTTTTTAGTCATCGTCAGGAGCCCTCTAATCCCTATAAGTACATCACTCATCGGAAGAAGAGACCTCCCAAATACAAGAAGGTGTCGGATTTTCATATTCAGGATCTCTCTTCGGGTGAGGGAACTGGTTCAGAGGTCTCCATTTTTGACATCGATCCTTCCTTTACGTCTGCTCATGTATCTATTATGGATTTAAACGATACACGAGTCCTTAGAGGGGATTTCCCCGAGATGGAGGTTGCTCCATGAATATCATCTTTTTGAATATTTGGGGTTTGGGAGAAACCCCAGAAGTATGCTCTCTTAGGGGAATTTTTAAGTATTCATAGACCATTGATGATTCTAATTCAAGAGACAATGATACGCAGAGAAAAAACTTGGGATACTTTACTGTCACTATGCCCTCATTGGCATTTTTTTTGCTTCTAATGTGAATGGAATTTCTGGAGGTTGGGGGTGATGTAGAACCATAAAGCTTTTTAGATGCAGGAATTTTTGTCTTGTGCAGGTATAGTACTGATTGATCACTTGATGGGATCAGGCCACATGATTTATATTTTAAATTCATATGCCCCATATATCGGCCACAAGCCATTCTGGGAAAAAAGTGGTAGGATCTCGAATATTAATCCTAAGATCCATGATTATTGCGGGGGATCTTAATTTCATGGTTGTAAAGGGTGAGATTTGGGGCTCAAAAGCGAAGGAAGACTATTTATCTACATTCTTTAAGGAACTGCTATAGGAATATGCCTTAGTCGATGTTGTTTCGGTTCCCAACTTCCCATAGGCCCTACTTGGAGGAATAGTCTCATTGGTGCAGAAGAGATATCCAAGGGATTTGATAGATTTAATGTGAGCCATTCTATGCATAATCTACTTATTTTCTCTATGTCATGTATTATTCCATCTTTTATCTCTGATCATTTTCCTGTCATGCTCTTGTGGGATGGAGAGGAAAGGAGGAGATCTCCCCCTTTCAAAATTAATCTTAAACGGCTTCAGTTGGAGGAATTCGTGATTTTGGTACATGTTGTATGGAATCAGGCGGTTATCACTCCTCCCATTAATAAAATGGCATCTATATTCCATAAACTAAAAGCTTTGAAAGAGGAAACGAGGTTATGGATTAAGGGAAAGGAGGCAGAATTAAAAGACATTAAAGAGATAGAAGTAATCCCTCAATATTACAATGATCCATTGGACCCCTTGTTCTTTTCGGAGACATATCAATCCAATATCATCGAACTGGAAGGAAAAATGTGTGATATACTTAGATCTGAGGATGAATAAATCGGGATGAAAAGTCGGGTTACCTGGATCAGTGTTGGAAACAATAATACAAGATTTTTTCACTCGCAATTTAATAGCAGGAAAATGTATAATTCCATCAGGAAGATAAATGATTCTTCAGGCAATTTACACATTACACAAGGGGCTATAGAGCAGGTGGATGTTTTACATTTTAAAGGGAAATTCTCAACATAAGAACCTTCTTTATTCTCACAAATGGAATATGTCTCATTGGTTCCCAATATGTTTTTTGCAGAGGATAATGATAACATGGGGAACCAATAATGAGGGAAGAATTGATAGATATTTTGAAGGTATGTGCTAAAGAGAAGATTTTAGGTCCGGAAGGATGGGCGTGGAATTATTTCTCCATTTCAAAGAGTTGATGATTCCAGACTTATTGGTGGATGCAGACGAATAAAGGACTCAAGGGTTCATCTTGGGATCCATCAATGCTACATTCATCGTGTTGATTCCCAAGAAGGCAAAGTCAGTGTCTTTTGTTGATTATAGACCGCTTTCCCAATGCAATTCGGTATATAAGACGATATCAAAGTTGATAGCTAGCAACCTTAAACCGGTTTTGTCAAAGAACATTACAGAGGAACATTTTGGGTTTCTAGAAGGTAGACAGATACAGGATGCTATCAGAATAGCATAAGAAATGATATACTCTATAAAATCAAAGAAACAAAAAGAATGGCTCCTTAATCATATGCCTGATTAAGGCATATGATTGCATTGATTGGGAAACTGGTTATGATTAAAAAGGTACGGTCCTTTCGGAATATCAATTGCATAATGAAGTTGTCTACCCAGGGTACAGAATAGCCAGTTTTTTGCCGGAATCTGGTTCAGTAAAATTCAAAAAATTAATCAGGTATATGATTGCATTGATTGGGAATTTCTCAAACTGGTTATGATTAAAAAAGGTACGGTCCTTTCGGAATATCAATTGCATAATGAAGTTGTCTACCCAGGGTACAGAATAGCCAGTTTTTTTGCCGGAATCTGGTTCAGTAAAATTCAAAAAATGAAGTAGTTGCAGTGTTTGGAATCCATTTTTGAGAGTGGAAATGGATTCAGCACTATCAAAACCTCTTAAGGCACTCAAAATACTGAAATTTAACAACTGTAAACAAGATTCTGATAAAATCTTTGCCGGATTTTTTCAAAATCTCTGCTAGATTCTGTTACTTTTTTAGACTATGGCATTGCATAATAGATTGCATTAAAAGAACTAACTTTGTGGTCATTATTAATGGTTTACCTACTCAATTCTTCAACGCATATTTGCGATCATTATTAATGGTTTACCTAATCAATGCTTCAAGGCATACAAAGGTCTGAGGCGGTTCCCCACTTCTCTTTCTGCTTGTTATTGATTGTCTGAGTAGAAAAAATGAGGTAAGTCCGGGAAAGTGGACAAATTACAGGTATTAGGATTTCCAAACAGCATGTAATTTCACACTTAATGTTCGTAGATAAACTTCTATTTGGTGGTAAATCCTCTATTTGGGAATGGAATATTATACATATAATCATTAAAACTTTTGGAAAGGCCACTGGCTTATGTATGAACGAAGGAAAATATATCCTGGTCTTTGTGGAAGTCAATGAAGAGTGGACAAAGGAAATTTTTTGTTTGTTCGGAGTTGCATCCATTCACCTAGATGATGGGTTTACGTATCTAGGGTTCTATCTGAAACCTACTAGATACTGTAATATGGATTGGGAATGGTTTATATGTATATTCCGGAAGAAATTAGGTAGTTGGAAAGATAGATGGTTATCGATGGGAGGAAGAGTAGTTATGTTGAAATCAATTGTTCAAAACTTGTCGGTATATTGGATGCATTTGTTTTTATTTCCAAGGGAGATCATCCACAAGATTGATGATATCATGGGTTGTTTCTTGTGGGTTGGTACCGTGGAAAAAGTTGGCAAAAAGTCCTGACTTTTTGAAAAAATCTCGAATTTTTCCCTGAGCTGACTATATCGGCGGACTTTTTGCCGACCTTTTCATCCTTGAAAAAGTAGCAATTTTATCCTCGAAGTCCCGAATTTTTGCGGACTTTTTCCAAAAAATCGTGAGTGGGGTAGTTTCTTTAATAATTTTCTAAATTTTTTTTGAAAAAAGATTTTTTCCAAAAAATTGGTATTTTTTCGAAAAAATGAGGATTTTTTTCAAAAAGTCCGGATTTTTTCAAAATATGAATATTTTTGTATTTTTTTTAGTTTTGCCGACTTTTTCAAAAAACTCCCGACTTTGTCGAGTTTTTCAACTTTTGGACCCTTGCCAATTTAATCCCGACTTTGACTTTTTCCACATTGATTGGTACACACCAAAGTAGAAAAATACATTTGGTAAAGAGGTATGATGTAGCGCGGCCTGTTGCAGGAGGAGAGTGGGGGATTATTGACACCTCCTCGTTTAATAAGGCTGACACCTCCTCGTTTAATAAGGCACTGATTAAAAAATATGTGGAATGTGGTGTCCAGGAATGGATTATGCTCTCTCGTCATAAAAGATAAATCCATGTATGATCTAGATTTTTCGACATAGATATGTAGAGGAGATAGGAAAAAATCATGTTTCTCATACATATGGAGAAGCATGATGCATAATTTACAATGGATGATGGGATTCATCCGATGGGAGGCCAGTTAGGATTAAATCGGATTATATGTTATCTTGGGGATGAATGGTAATCACTCACTACCATTGCAAATTCTCAACTTCATCCACAGGAAAGGAATATTCTTATTATGCCAGATCCTTCTTCCCCATGTTCAGAACATCGATCAACAATGTTGGAGCAAGGCTACATATATCGGGTTACCAGATGTTTATGTAGAGGAATGAGAGAGATATATATCTCAACTACAGTATGCTGGAATCTGTCTATGTGACCAGGAGGAACATGACCAAATGATATGGGGAGGTAGTCTTCTGATGGTCAAAGAAATTTATCAAAACATGCCTAGAGTTGAGAAGGAATTCAAATGTTTAGAATGGTTCCAGGTCGTATGGAAATGGAATATCACTTACAAATTAAGATGCTTTTGTTGGCTGGTAGTTCATGAAAGAATATTGACTTGGAATAACCTACAAAAACGTGGGTTCCATGGGCCTAGCATCTGTCTGTTATGTATGAGGGGCCCAGAAAGTACATATCACTTATTCCTCACCTGTAACTATGCTGGGGCGGTATGGGAAGGCATCATGGCTCTAATGAAACTCAAATCAGTGGGTAATTTTCATTCTATGATCTCTTGTCTTCCGGCATGACATACAGCTCACAAAAAGATTCAGAAACTTTCCCTTTTATATCATGTGGACTATTTGGCAACATAAACACCCTTATTTTTATCAGAAAACAACGAAAGCTCGGGAAGACATTACTAAAACAGTTGCATTCTTCAATGAAAAGGGACCATCAATGAAGAAATCATCAAGGAAGAAATTTAGTTTCAGAACATGCAAGTATAAAGACCTGTGGCAAGAATTTCCAGTGGGATTCTTTGATGGAGCAAGCAAGAGGAGGAAATGTGGATGTGGGACAGTAATTATCATTGAACTAGGAATATTCTACCATTTTTGGTGGGAGGGTGGAGAGGGGTCTAACAACCAGGCAAAGATCTTAGCATTGCGCCGAGTTCTAATTGCAACAAAGTGTTTGAGACTAGAAAGGATAAAGATATTCGGAGATGCCAAAGGCATCATTGACTGGGTAAAAGATTATACACACTTTTGCCCCCCTATATTAACCAACTGGACAAAGAGAATCAAAATTCTGGTAAGTACCTTTCTGAACATTCAATTTCAACATATCTACACGGAACAAAACTGGACGGCTAATCTATTATGCAAGCTTGGCATATCAAAGGAATGTGGTAGATTTTTCACTGCGATTGAACAGGGAGTTATGGTTAATCATGGTAGCATTAACTATTCGTAGGAGACAATCTATACATCAAGATAGATGATTTTGATTTTGTAGACAAAAGCAATATTTCGTAGGAGACAATCTATACATCAAGATAGATGATTTTGATTTTGTAGACAAAAGTAATCTGTAAGAGGTGTGTGTAATTTTTTTTTGGTGAAAATCACATAAAAGAATTTTTTGTGTGTAATTTTTTTTTGGTGAAAATCACATAAAAGAATTTTTTGTCTGATGCATTTAGAACCAGCCAGTTTGGTTCATCATCAGGACAAGATGTAAGGTCTTTTTTAAATGTAAGGTGAACTAAAAAACTAACTATAAATTGAGATAATTTATGTTTAGTGATTTGTTTTGTGACAAAAAAAAATAATAAAAGAAAAAACCTTTGTATAATTTTGATAGAAATGAACATACATAGATAGAATCGAAAACAAAGAATATATACTATTTTTTTTCTTAGTTAAAAACAACATTAACCCAAATTACCCATGGAAATATTGACTTGTGAACTTTGTATATCAACTGAATTATTAAGAAAATGAATAAACATTAATCTAATTAAAAAACTGGTATAGAAGTGAAAACAACCCATCAAGATATATTCGGCGCATATTCTACAGCTTTGAATAGGAAGTAAATGAAAAGCGCACTTTAAACGAACGTGGCACGTGATGCCCGTGGAATCCATAGAACTTTGAGTGACTTTTTATTTTTAATGACTGCTTAAGTGCGTTTATACTTTTCTATCATTTAATCCAGTATTATCTCAGATAGCGGCCGAGCATGTTCACAAAACAGTATTTTAATGGCAAAGGCGGTTGGAAAACTAAACTAATATAATCTTAAATGCGATAACTAAATGAAGCCAGAGAAAAAATACATACATACAAAAATAATTACACCCTACAAAGATTCTCCAAAATCACAAGGGAAAGTTAAGAGAGCGAGCATATGCTGGTGGCATCTTCTGCGCCGACTCCATTCTCTCCCGCAAAGCTACCAAAATAGTTAAAATAGTTACATTATTGATACCATTCTCTCCCGCAAAGCTACCAAAATAGTTTAAATAGTTACATTATTGATATTGATTTTATGGTCTCTCCAACGCTACCAAAATGGTTTAAATAGTTACATTATTCGGCATTTATGCTCAGATAATTTACGAGATTAGACGTGGATAATTGCTGTGCAGTGTGTTGCAAGTTATGTTTATATATATATATATATGTAACTTTTTTTTTTCATGATAAGGTTGGAGAAAGGTATTGGAGTTGATTTATTATAATTTTAAATTGCTTATTTGAAATTTGTATGGAGAAGTTAAAAAAAAGGTCAGAACATTTTATTTTAGTAATAAAGTTGGAGAAGGGTATTGGAGTTGATGTAGATTTATTATAATTTTACATTAAAAAATAATTTTCATTTTTATAATTTATTATAAAAATAGAGTGAGTATTTTAATAGGTGGATATTTATAGGATTTATAGTTGCATATTTTTTTTGGTAAGTTAAGCTATTTTATTAATATGAGAAACGAAATATTACATATGCTACAGGGGGGATTGACAAGCTCCGCTTAATCAATCCCTGCCTTAGTTGCTTGGTTTCGAGGTTGCCTCAGAGGAGGAAACCAGCCCGAACAAAACTTGAAACAGAAAATTACAATCTGCGCAATAGCGCTGACATGTCTAGATAGTACAAATTATGCAGAAATAAAAAAAACACTGATGGTAGCATGCTTAACAAAAAACATGGAAAAGCTGAGCAGCAATGCAGGCCTCAATCTTCATCTTCATCATCACTGTTGGGGACCTCCTCCTCAATGGGGCAAGCGGGTACTTGCGCAGCCGCTTCCTTTGAATCAGCCATTGGACGCCTGGGTTTGGAGACAGGTGCGCAGAGGATGGGGGACTCTGGATCCTTTGCATCAGGGACATGTGTCCAGTTGCCATCAGAGTCCATCACCCAGAGATCTGATTCATTGTCTTCCTCCATCTGAACCGGCAATGGATCAGTCTTGCGAGAAGGGGGTGCCTCTGGTGCACTATGGTGGACTGTTGCGGGCCTCCCCTACCTCTCTGCGCAGCTGGCACTGGAGCTTCTTCCTCCAGCTCAGGGTTGAGGCTTTGTCATGCAAAAGTGCCAGAGGATGAGCCTTCCATCGACTCCACGTTGTTGTCTTCGCCACAATGATAACAACCAGGGAGAGCACCTCTCTGATCACCTCGGATGGTTCTCTGGCGTAATCTGGGGGCCATTGCACAATGAGGCAGGGGGAGGGGGGGCTTCAAGGGAAGGGTATGCAGCAGGGGGACAAGCGGCGTCTAGGATCAGGGGGTTGGAAGGGCCAGGGAAGAGGTGCGCAGACTGGGATGGCACAACCCAGAGGGGACTGCGCAGCACACCACTGAGAATAGGGTTGTGCGGCCGTTTGTAATCAGGAAAGCGCCAAAACAGATTTAAAAGGAAAAGCAGAGGGAAAATACTGCGGGTTGCAGGGGGTTGAGGGCTCATCCTTTTAAAGGGGCTTGGACACATGCGAGGAGGATGGAAATGTGTGTGCCTAGCATGCAGCGGTGTGCCATGACCGATTTCCTAAGCAGGCTCGAGGGAAGGGGGATGGCTGATATAGCAATTAAGCATGACAATCATTTATGGTGATAGTTGCAGATTGGTACCCTAGTGACGTTGTTCTCAGCGTCTCATCATCATACCTTATCATGTTTGTCTCGTGCGAATGCCTAACGGTTTGAGGACCCATAGTTGGTGAGCCTCTGCGCAACACAGATCTTCGTCCTCCGAGATTTGTGAGAAATGATTATCGTTCGTGCCAATTCTGTCACCCACATCCAAAAAGGATTTACAGTTGCATATTGAATGTTAGAGATATATTTAATTTTTATTTTCATTTTCAGTATTCAATGTTAAATTTAGAAAAATTCATTCCTATAATTGTTTTTCAATTTTTTGGTACAAGGTGAGGTGTAATAGAATATTGCTCAATAGAATTTTACTTAAAAAAAATTGCATTACAAAATTTTTACATTTATATGAAATATATATAAATTATATTAAATAAATTATTATTTTTTGAATAATTAGTATTGTTAAATTATATCATTGGCTCATAATATTATAATAAAATTTCTTTATGATATAATGAAATTTCTTTATAAGTTAATAACTTCGGTTTTAAAAAATAAAATTATAAGTTAATAATTTCTATAGAAAATAAAATTAAATTTCTTTTAAGTTAAGAATTTTGTTATTTTTTAATATATATATATAACTTTTTATTACAATCTTTTTTATAATTAATAATAATTTATTATTATTATTATTATAACTTTTTATTAATCTTTTTTATAATTAATAATAATTTATTATTATTATTATTATAACTTTTTATTAAAATTTAAAAAATTAGAAGAATATACGCTAAAGCATTCCTCATGTATATCCAAAAGAGTTTAAAAAACCGCTCTCATATAAAAACAAAAAACGGCCCTGTGGTCAAGAAATATATTGAAAACAAACAGAGTCCTCAAGGGATACGAAGCCTTCGGATATAGTCTACCATAGGTTTAATTAATAGATAAAGTGTCCATGCCATAAAGTTATATGCAGTACAAAAGAAAGAATATTATTCTGGTAGCATATTTCCAAAAAAGAAATTCGATGATAAAAGCATAAAGAAAGGATTTATAGCTCGGTGAAAGGATGTTATTGATAGGAGACAAGTGTCCCCCTTTTGTGCTTACTGATTTGTCATACTCTTATATTTTGTTAAACACTTTCTTATAATGGGAATTAAAATGTGATTTTGATATTTCTGGATAGCATTAAATCAATTTATGATGTTTTTTAAGGCTTAAAATAAAAAGAGTTATAGAGAAAGAAGCTCTGCGAAATTATCTAACTTTTGATTTTAAATAATGTTGATTTATTTAAATATAAAATATAAAATTAGTTTTCTATTTTCCTGTCAAGTTATGGGCAGAGCTTAACCCCTAAGGCATTAAAGATAATGGATCTCATAACATTTAATTAGCAAAATGTATTTTACTACTAAATCTTAATCAATTTAGTTAACCCTCTGGATTATAATTATATTAAATATATCTATTTTATGTATATTTTTAATTATATTAATTATATTCATATTTTTTTAATATTTTAAAATATGATAATTTTATTTCCATTTTATTATTATTAATTAAGATTTCTATTTATTTAAAAATATATATTTTATAAAAAATATTTTTAATTATTTATGTAGCAATGTTTAGTATTGCAATTTGCACAACATCCCTGTCATATTAGATAAATAGGTATGTTATTAAGTTACCTCTCATTGAATGCTTGCTCTTTTCTATCTCAATAACTTATCAACACAAGCTCCAAGGTTACCATTTTGTTTATCACGTTTTTATATTACCATATTTAAAATACTAATGATCATGTAGATATGTTATTAAATTACCTTCAAGTGCATCTTGGTTTTTTTTAATAGCTTATTAATTATATTGGTTAGGATATCACTTTTGTTGATAACTATTTTTATATTAAGATTCTCATAGAAAGAAAAATGTTATAATTATGTTAAATTTATATTATTTAATTTAGTTAATATTTGATTTAAATTATATTAATCTTAATATAATAAAGGTATTTTGGTGAGATTTATAATAGTAGGAGTTTATCAATATTGATGGGTGGTAAAAATATAATTAAGTAAATTATTAAGATATCTTTATTTTGTTAACCATCTTTCAAATGGTTTTATCTTGTTCAAAAAGTTTTTATTAAATATTGACCTATTTTATTACATGATTCTAAAGTGCTAATAGTTTCTGATCCGGAATGCACAGTGGCTTTTGTTGGAATTCTCTGTTGGATTCCACCTATATCTTTCGAATGGTTTTATCTTGTTCAAAAAGTTTTTACTAAATATTGACCTATTTTATTACTTGATTCTAAAGTGCTAATAGTTTCTGATCCAGAATGCACAGTGGCTTTTGTTGGAATTCTCTGTTGGATTCCACCTATATCTCATACCAATCAACAACATGATTAGCATCATGTATATACATTTTAAGCAAATAAATATGGAAAACATTGTGTGTTTTCCCTATGGTTGATTTCTATTCCTCTAGCCTCACTCTTTCCAAGATTTGAAATGATCCACAAAATTGTGGTGCCAACTTGGCACAAGACCCAATATTTAGTGAATTTTTTCTTGGTTTGATGCGGATGTAAACATGCTCCCCCTTTTGGAATTCTTTGCACATTTTTCTGCTAAACTACATAGCTTTTTTTCTTGTTTTGAGTTATTTTCAGTTGTTTCCTAATAACAATTATTTATCATTCCATTTCATTCAGCAAATAAAGCTCGATATGCACTTTGTTCACTGGATCATTCCGGCTGATAGGTCTATTGCATTTTCTTCCACAAAAGCCTCAAATGGACTCATCTTTAATGATTCTTGGTACTCATTGTTATATGCAAATTCTGCCAAAGGTGGAAACTCTTCCCACCTCTTTGGTTGATGCATGAAATATATTATAATCATGTATTCCATCACTATCTTAAATATTTTAGTATACCCATCTATTTGAGGATTGTACATTGTGTTGAAGATGATCTTCTTAAGTACACCATGCAATATCGCTATTTATTTTATGAAAATATGAGCAATATAACTTGCCTTTTTAGTGGATTTAATAGCTACAAAATGAGCTACCTTGATCAAATTATCTACCACCACCAATATGACATCATGCTCCTTATGTGTCCTTGGTAGCCTAGTGATGAAGTCTAGGGAAACATTTAGGGGTGAAATTTTACAAATGGGCTACTTTTTGGACATTTTATGAAAAATGTATTCATTCATTTTGATCCAGGTGGATATTGGTGGCCACCCGCCTATTCCACCTAGTAAATTTCATCAATTTTCTTATTTCCTATTTTTAGTATTTTTCGAGTCCTCAACTTCCGGAGCCGTTTTGAGGCCCCAAACGACTTTTTTTAGGCATGATTCCTCCAGCAAATTTATATATATATTGCATCAGCGGTTGTAGTGCTCGGAGATATATTTCCAACGAGGTATCATACGCGTCAAACAAACATAATATGACCAAGTTACGACCTTGAGAAGTTGGCTGCCCTACTAACGCTAATGGGGCCCATAAACTCTTGGTGTTACATCTCCTCGGGTTGGGGTTTTAGTTTTTTAGGGTTTTCTCTTATTGTTCAATAATAAAAAGGCCACTGAGCTTCATTTTAACATAGTTTAGAGGCATGTATCCGTCACATCTCTTCTCAGAGATAAGCTACCGTCGCCCGAACATGTTTATTTTCCATTCTGTCTGTAAGCATTTTTCAGTGTTTGATATTAATGAAATGAATTGTTATTCCTATTGCATCTCTGCATTTATGTTTATTTCTGTATTTTATTTCATTTCTGCATAATTCTGGATCAGTGGTATCAAAGCGGTCTTCTCTTTCTCGATATTTCTTTGCATGTCCCCAACGAGGTCGAGGTACAAGGAGTTAGGGCTCGATTTAGTTGAACCTTTGCAAGATCAGCGTCGCAAACCCCAATGGCCTCCCATGGCATAAGAAAAGAAAGATGAGGGAGCAAGGGATCCTATCAAAATATTTCTCGAGGAGGCCCTCGAGAAACAAAGCAACAAGATGATGGATAACTTTTCCCAGATCTTTCAACAACTACCCACTGATGGCGCATATTCATCCACCAGCCACTCTGGAGACGCCACTCCTTTTAAGGTACAAGGAAACTTTGACATTCCCATATTTGAGGACCAAGTAGATGCAGACGTCGTAGATATATGGCTGAATTTTCTTGAAGGGTATTTTTCAGCCTATGATTTCTCCGATCGAGAAAAGTTTACCTTTGCGATCCTCAAAGTCGCCCCCATGTCAAAGATTGGTGGGAAACCTACTATGAATAGAGGGATGATGAAGAACCCTCACTTTTTTCAACTGCCCCCACTTGGAATTCATTAAAAGATGACATCAAGGAACAATATTACCCCATGGGGAGCTATGAGGACAAGTACATCCAATGGACCACGCAGCGGTAGTAAAGGGAGCAAGATGTGAACGAGCTGACGAATTTGTTCCATACCTACGCACAAAGTTGGGTATTAAATATTCGGAGAAACACTTTGTGCTCAAGTACCACATTGTTTGCACAAATACATTTAGGAAGAAATGAAGTTACTCAACATTACCTCGCTTGGCATGACATATCGATATGCCACCAAGATCGAGAATAAATTTAAGTAGAAGAAGCGAGACTTTGGATTTGCAAATCCGAAGCCAGGGAAAGGCGCCCCCAAACCACAGAACAGGGGGCAAAGCAAAAGCGGGGCGACTCAGGACAACCCTTCGAAGTAGCAAGCGAAGAACAATACCACAAAGCCAAAGAAGGACACGGGGGAAGTGGTGTGAATTTCATAAAAGCTCCACTCACAACACAAGTGAGTGTTGAGCCAAATAGTCATTGTTGACCAAGCTAACAACATCCGAATCAGAAGCATGTTCTGATTTTGAGTCAGAACTGAACAATGAGGATGACAAGGGGAAGCATATAATTGATGCAGAACCCAGTGCTGTTTCCACCACTAAGGTACAAAAGGAGGAACCGGAAGCTCTAGAGGAGGGGGAGTGCCTCTTCCATTCCTAGATGTGGTTGAAGGGTTCTCCACTGCAATTCATTGTCGATAGCGAAATCCAAAAGAACCTCATTTTAGTAGAGGTCATGAAGCGGCTCGGCCTACTGACCATAGCACACTCGCAACCGTATACACCATCGGGTGGCTTCACCAAGCAATAGATCTTTACGTCAGCCAGCGTTATCGCCTTCCCTACAACATCAAGCCCTTAATGGATGAGGTAATGTGTGATATTGCTCCTGTTGAAGTTTATGATGTATTATTAGGCCAACCATATTTGTGGAAGCGACATGTTGTGTATGATTCTAGGCCATGTTTTGTTATTATTACTTTGGGAAATAAGTTTTACAGGATACCAGAGGTAGTATCGCCTTCAACCATCTCTTTGATTACTTCCAAGCAATGTAGTAAGATTATTTCCCAAACCAGGAAATTTGTTTTCATTACGATTCGCCCACAGGGAAAGAATAATATTGTGGCTGCAACCTCCAAACAAGGCGCCTTGGTGCGGTAGTAGCAGATGGAAAAAGTCGTGGCGGAATACCAAGACATTTTCTCCTCACCCAAAGGGGTTCCTCTACACTGTCAAGTCAAGCACTCCATTGATATGACCCCAGACACGCTGTTGCCTAATGGGTTGATCTATCGACGCTGTGTTTTGGAGAGTGATGAAATCAATATGCAGATCCAAGAGTTGTTACAGAAATGGCACATCAGGGCAATATCCTCGCCTTGTGGGAGTTGGATCATGTTGGTAGAGAAGAAGGACGACACCTGGAGACTTTGTATTGACTATTAGGTGCTGAACAAGATCACAATCTGGAATAGGTATCCAATCCCACTAATCGATGATTTCCTGGACCAGCTTAGGGGGGCCAAATATTTCAGCAAGATCAACTTAAAGTTCGGGTATCACCAGGTACCAATCAAACTCTTCGATGTGTGGAATACTGCATTCAAAGCCAAGGAGGGCCTTTTCGAATGGTTGTTCATGCCTTTCAGGTTGACGAATGCTCCCACAACCTTCATGCGACTGATGGATGACATCTTGTGGCCATTCACCAACTCATTTGTGGTGGTTTAATTGGATGACATCCTGATCTTCAGCTAGAATTGGGAAGAGCACCTCCACCACATTTGATAGATCCTCCAAACACTACGGTAACACAAGTTGTGTGCCAATTTGGAGAAGTGCAGTTTTGGCATTACCTAGGTTCAGTATACGGGATACATTATTGATGAGATGAGGGTGCATGTGGATCAAGCCAAGATCTAAGTCATTCGTGATTGGCTAGCCCCAACCACTCTAATAGAGCTCTACAGCTTTCTAGGTCTTGCCAGTTTCTATCGCAGGATTCTCTCATATCACTTGGCCCTTGAGTCAAGTCACCAAGGGAGGAGTGAAAGAAAATTTCATTGGGTTTGAATCTCAACAGAAGGCGTTCGTAGAGTTGAAACATCGCCTTTGCTCTGCACCAGTGCTAACATTACCAGACTTACAACAACCATTTGAGATTGTTGGGTATGTGTTATATTCTTTCCACGACTAAGCACGCGCGGGGGGGTAAGAGGGGGGGCGATAGCCCCCCCCCACGTGGGCGCAAAACCGGGGGGAGGGTCACGGGGGAATTGATGCACTAAATCTGCGTCCATGGTTTTGTGCATGGTTTTGCACATAGTTTTGGGGTACGATGGTTTTCGGCCCCTGGTATTTTTGTAGATCCGGTCAAGGGAACTACGGTTATGTTCTAATCCAGGGTTTATGGATTGGGGTTTATGTATGCTTCGGCATGTATATATATGTGTTGTAACACTAAAAGGAATATAATGAAAAAATCAAGCTGGTAGTCCCAATTTGGGATCCAGGGGAAAATATCTGTGTTTATCTGTTTTATGTTTTATGCTCTCGCTATTGTTTATTTTCTGTTATAAGATTCGTGTGTAGATAATTTCTGTTCAGGGTTAAAACCTACATTTGGTATCAGAGCTGTTTCGGCTTCAATGGGACGCCTTTGCTGCTGAGGGTTTTTTGTCGGGCACGTGGTAGATCTGTGCGATTAAGAGTCACTGCGAGATCGATTCTTAGGTGAAAGAATATGGCGAGCGGCGGAAGATAGAGATCGAAAAATTTAATGGTTAGAGTTTTGAGTTGCGGAAGCTCAAGATGGAGGATATGCTGGTGGATAAGGATCAGTGGATCACGGTAGATCCGAGTACTAAACCAACGGCAATGTCAGATGAAGACTAGAAGAAGCTGGATCGGAAGGCAAAGAGCACAATATGGTTGTGTGTCTCATATTCAGTATTGTTGAATGTATCTAGGGAAGCTACAGTGAAGAATTTGTAGGAAAAACTTGGGAATTTGTACCAATCTAAGTCTATGGTGAATAGGTTGTTCCTGCGGAAAAAGATGTATAACCTGAGGATGAAGGATGGAGACTCGGTGACAGAGCATCTAAACGCCTTCAATACTGTGGTAAGTCAGCTGTCATCTGTTGATATTAAAATCTCGGATGAAGATAAGTGCATCAGTTTGTTGTGTTCTCTACCAGACTCGTGGGATAGTCTGGTTATTGCAATAGGTAGCAATACAACTACCTTGAATTTTGATGACATTGTCTCAGCCTTGCTGTCGGAGGAAATTAGACGGAGAAATATGGAGGGTCAGAATGGAGATGCCTTATCTGTACGAGGAAGGTCCCAGAACAGAAACAAGAATAAGGTTTCGAGTGGGAGATCTAAATCTAGAGGGAGATCTAAATCTCCCGGAAAGTTTGTAAAGGTGTGCTGGAAATGCGGAAAGGAAGGACACTACAAAAAGGAATGCAGATCTAAAGCTCCTGAGAAAGGAAAGGGATCTGATGAAGCTCCTTCTGCAGAGGCAAAAACCACCTCAGATGAAGGTGGGGATGTGTATTTGGCTTTTCTTCAAATACACATGTAGATCATGAGTCATGGTAGATTGACTCAGGTGCATCCTTTCACTTCACTCCCCATAGGGAGTGGTTCTGCGAGTATGAGAAATATGATGGTGGTGATGTCTTCCTAGGGGATGATAGGAAGGCCGGAATCATTGGACGTGGAAAGGTCAAGCTGAAGCTGCAAGGTGGAAGGATTAGAACACTTCCTGGTGTTCTGCATATTCCTGCATTGGCATAAAATTTGATTTCTGTAAGCAAGATGGATGATGCGGGTGTAAAAACAGTGTTCGAGAAGGATGCCTGCAAGATGGTTTGGGGAGCACTGGAATTAATGCAGGGTGTTCGGACTGGAACTCTGTACAAGCTACAAGGTTGCAATGTTATTGATGGGTGTAACGGTTCTATGGTTCCTGAAAGTGGAGCGAGACAGCCTAAAACATCTCTGGAGAAAAGACCATGTTATGGCATCAAGGCTTGGACATATTGGAGAGAAGGGCCTTCGAATGCGCACGAAATGGTATGGTAGAAGGTATGTCTAATAGCTCTCTGGATTTCGATTTCTGTGAACATTGTGTATATGGGAAGCAGAATCGGGTGAGTTTTCCTTCTAGTGCTAAGAGGGCAAACAAGATATTAGAGCTTGTGCACAATGATGTGTTTGGACCTGTGTCAGTTACATCACTGGGTAAGTCTGTGTACTATGTCTCATTCATAGATGACTTATCAAGGAATACATGGATATATTTCTTGAGGAAGAAATCTAAAGTCTTTGATAGATTTAAAGAATTTAAGGCTCTGGTGGAAAACCAGACAGAGAAGAAGATAAAGGCGGGACGGATAATGGTGGGGAGTTACCGAAGGAATTTGAAGTGTTCTGTGAAGTGTGGTATAGCATCTTGAGAAGACTACTCCATACACACCTCGGCAAAATGGGTTAACGAGAAGAATGAACGAACAACGTGGAAAGGCAAAACATGCTCGGTGGTACTTAGGTTTAGGACAAATTAAGGCGACGTTAGGCCCATGCTATCTGGTTAACAGTCACCTTCATCAGTCGTGGGAGGATAAGACCCCACATGAGGTATGGACGGTAAGAAACCTTCTCTTTCACATCTAAGGGTATTTGGATGTGATGCATATGTACATGTTCCAAAAAGGAGAAAATGACCAAGTTGGATAATAAATACGAAAGTGCATCTTTGTTGGGTATCAGGATGGTTTAAAGGGTTACAAGCTTTGGAACCCAGAAATAAGGAAGGTTGTGTACAGCTGAGATGTGGTGTTTAGAGAAGTGAAAGATGTTGTTAAACATGAATTCCTACCAAAGGAACTTGAGAAGATAGAGTTTGAGCTAAAGGAGGATGAATCAGACTCTACAATAGAAGAAGACTCAGAAGATGAAGAGCCACAAACTCCAACTTTGGGAAGATCGGTTCGGGAAAGAAGGAAACCAGAAAGGTATAGTCCATCTTCTTTCTGTTCAGGTTTTTCCTTAACTATAACTGATGATGAACCCGAGCTGTCGGGGAGGCAACGGATTCAGAGGATGGAAAACTGCGGAAGGAGGCCATGGTTGATGAAATGGCATCCTTGCACAAAAACGAGGCATGGGATACGGTGGAGTTACTGTCGGAAGGAAGCCCATTGGGAGCAAATGGGTGTTTAAGAGAAGATGAATGAAGGCAGGTGGAGGAGAAATACAAAGCTCGGTTGGTAGCGAAGGTTATTCCCAGGTGCAAATTGATTTTGGTGATATTTTTTCTCCTGTTGCCAAAGTTACTTCTATTAGATTACTTTTATCTGTTGCTGCTGCATTTGATTTTGATATAGAACAGATGGATGTGAAGACAACATTTCTTCACGAGGATCTAGAAGAGGAGATCTACATGAAGAAACCTAAAGGTTTTATGGTGAAGGGTAAGAAAGAACTGGTATGCAGGTTGAATAAGTCTTTTTATGGGTTAAAACAGTCACCAAGGATGTGGTATCAGAAATTTGATACCTATATACGGGGACTTGGCTTCACCAGAAGCAAAGAGGATCACTGTGTTTATTTTAAATTAATTGGTGATCGTGTTATTTATTTGGTCTTGTATGTGGATGATATGTTGTTGATTGGAAATGACAAAAAAATTATCCACCTTAATGAGACAAGCTGTTCTCCAAATTCGACATGAAGGATCTTGGTACTGCAAACTATATTTTGGGCATGGAAATTAATAGAGATTGGGCAAAGAGGAAGCTCTGGTTAAACCAGAGGAAGTATGTCGAGACTATATTGCGAAGGTTCAATATGCAGGATAGTAAACCGGTGAAAGTTCCTATTCCTGTAGGTGTAAAAAGTTGTCTGTTTGAACGTTGTCCCAAGACACAAGGAAAGTATATGTCCCGTGTTCCATATGCAAGTGCGATTAGGTAACTTTGATGTATACAGTAAATTACGTACTAGACTAGACATTGCACATGCAGTGGGAGTATTGAGCAGGTTTATGTCAAACCCAGGGAAGGAGCATTGAACAATAGTGAAGCGGGTTTTCAGATATTTACGTGGCACTAGTGATTATGGCTTGTCCTACCAGGGAAGACCAGGATTGGAAAGAATGTTGGACATTCGTGGTTTTGTTTATGCAGACTAGGTTGGAGATCTGGAACAAAGAAGATCTACAAGTGGGTATGTGTTTAGCTTATTTGGAGGTGCAGTCAGTTGGATGAGTAAAAGACAGTTTGTAGTGGCTCTTTCAACTACAGAGGCAGAATACACGACAGCCACTCATGTAAGCAAGCTAGCAGTTTGGTTGTAGAGATTGTGTTCAAGTATGGGGTTGGTGCAACAAGCTATAAGGATAGACTGTGATAGCCAAAGTGAAATTTTCTTGGCTAAGAACCCTGCTTATCATTCAAAGACAAAGCACATTGATGTTGAATATCACTTTGTGAGAGATATGGTTGAGGCTAAAAGGGTGTTGCTGGTAAAGGTGGACACTTTGAAGAATGTTGCAGATGCATTGACAAAGTCTGTAAGCACTTAGAAGTTCTCTTGGTGTGGAGAAACAATGGGTGTTGAAGAGTGGTTGGGCGAATGACTAAGCCCTCTGTGGCCCCCCGTGGACCCCAGGTGGAAAGAAAACAACAAGTGGGAGAATGTTGGGTATGTGTTATATTCTTTCCACGACTAAGCACGCGCGGGGGGGTAATCGCGGGCGGTAGCCCCCCCTGTCGAGGTCCGGGGCAGCGCCTCGGCGAAAATTTTGGTTCCTTAATTTCTGCTGGGTAGTCTGCGTCCATGGTTTTGTGCATGGTTTTGCACATGGTTTTGGGGTTCGATGGTTTTCGGCCCCTGGTATTTTGTAGATCCGGTCAAGGGAACTACGGTTATGTTCTAATCCAGAGTTAATGGATTGGGGTTTATGTATGCTTCGGCATGTATATATATGTGTTGTAACACTAAAAGGAATATAATGAAAAATCAAGCTGGTCGTCCCAATTTGGGATCCAGGGGAAAATCTCTGTGTTTATCTGTTTTATGTTTTATGATCTTGCTATTGTTTATTTTCTGTTATAAGATTCGTGTGTAGATAATTTCTGTTCAGGGTTAAAACCTACAGAGATCGAGACATATGCCTATGACTATGCTATTGGGGTAGTTTTTACTCAAAAGGGGCATTTAGTGGCATATCAGAGTGAGACACTTTCCGACACAGTCCGGAAGTATCCCACTTATGACAAAGAGATGTATTCCATTGTGTACACTTGAATACATTGGAAACATTACATTTTGGGGAAGGAAATGATCATCGACATAGACCACTGACCCCTGCAGTTCATAAAAACACAAGGAAAGTTGTAGAATGATTGCCATCAGAAGTGGTACACATATATTCAAAAATTCCATTTGAACATCACTTTACAAGAAGGGAAACATCAATAATGTTGCAGATGGCCTCAATCAATCACTGATCGTGGTGCTAACCACTGTTCTTAAATCTTGTGGGCACCAGACTTCTGATTGGCCGCTTCTCTACAGAAGCGATCCAAAATTCGGCCAGGATGCACTGCTATATCACCTAGGAAACTTTTGTGTTCCTTCAAGAGAGCATGCCAAGATGGTCTGGGAAGTGCACTACAGTCGGGTCGCTGGGCATTTTGGGGTCGATAAAACAATGGAAGTACTGCATAAGTATTTCTATTGGTCGAACCTTCGACATGATGCCAGGAAGTAAATCAGATCCTGCACTAGCTGCACCATTGCCAAACCAACCATTAAGAAGCAGGGCCTCTATACTGTTAGCCCCCTATGAATTTTTTGAGAATGCGAACATGGGGCTAGAATGTTTTTCGAGCCTTCAAGGAATGCATCTTCTCCGAAAACACATCATCCTTGAAGCCTCCTGTGCCTTTGCCCTTTGATCAATCCTCACTGTTGTTCCCGATTTTAAAGCCTCTCTATTGTGAAGAAGATGCCTAAAGGCCTCCATTTGGCCTTTTATCTCAGCCCTATTAAACCTTTGTTTGCATCACTTTTCGCCCCCCTTCTAATTCCCCTCAAACCCTTCAAATATCATTTGTTTGGTTTGATATCCCCTTATTCTATCTACCATTTCCCTCTTTAGCCTTCAAATCCTCTTTTTTGGCTAAAAACCCATATCTTTCCATATGACAGGCTTAGCCCTTTTCGGCTAGTCCCTTAACCACTTCCCCTCCATAACACCGGGTGCTAAGACCAAGTGCTAGTCCAAAGCGCCCATCGCATCGGAAAATCGGAGCGGGACATGCTTCCATTGTAAAGCCCAAAGTTCCGATGCGATGGTGTGACAGTTTGTCGGCTTTGAGTTTTTTTCCGCCGTTGATTGAAATAGATCCAACGGTCGTCGCAAGTTCTTTCACTCCCACATCTCCCTTTCGTCACCCCTCTGATTGCATTCCCACCGTCGATTCACTTTGATCCGATGACCCTTGCATTTTTGCTCTGATCGCAATCGCAAATTTTAAACTGTGCCACCCTCCAACCCTCCCGATTGCGATCCTCTGACGCGATCCTGGCCGTTGAATCCACAAGAACCAACAGTCAGGATCTTCCCTCATTCCGTTATGTGCCCCCCGATTGGACTCCTCTGATCTAATCGCAGCCATCAAACTCTCATAAATCCGATGGTCTAAAGCCAATCGCCCTATCGCCCGTCGGATTTAGGTCCCCCCATCGCTCCCCTCCTATTAGATCTCAGCTGTCCTTCTCAGCCAGATCGACGGTCCACGAGCTTTCTTCCACTAAACCTCCATTTCACTGCATTTTCACCTGTTTTCCCTACAACCATTGTCTCCACAGTTGCGCCACTATTCTTCCAGGCCTCACAACATCTCTTCTGCCACCCCTGGATTTTATAATTGGTTTATTTTACTGTGCAGGGTATATAGAGTGGTGAATTCACTCTAATCGTAGTCACTGTGATTCGGAACACAGAGTGGCCATTACAAAAATGACTCAGTGAAACGACAGAGACGGATTCAGCGGATTAAAGCCAGTTAATTGAATATTCGACTCCTAATCCCGTGATCAAAGGATTAATGCGTAGTCCAAAGATTAGAAAGAGCACACAAAACGGGCCATATTTTCTCTCGACATCAGCAGTACATTTTCTCAGAATAGTACACCCTCCGATAGAAGTCTCCATGCCTCCTCAAACTCCCAAAGTCCATCTCACTGACAGAAAGCTTCCAAAGACGATCATGACAACAATAATGGGGGTATGGGAGCCCAGCAGACCTTCAGTCACCTTACTTGCTTCAGAAGACAAAACAGAGAGCCTTACAGCTAGGAAGAACTTCAAAGAAACATCAGAGGTCAAATCCGACCTGACAAAGACTCCAAGCCAGACCACCAAGTACAGCGCAAAGCTATTAAGCGGAGTGGGTGTGAAATGCCTCCTCCATTGTGTCTTAATAAATCGACTTAATGTGTGTCACCTACCCTTGCTATCCATTCTTCCTATAAAGAATCCCAGAGAACACTTTGTAAAGGGTTGGGATTGCGTTATCGCTGTTGTAGTTGTAGGGATTCATTTTTTACTGTTAGAAACAGTTTTGGGAGAGGGTAGCAGAGTAGTCTGTAATGTGGTAGGCTGGGAGGAAGTTGGGACTGTAATCAGCTATAGAGCTCAGTGTATGTGACTAGTTTTTCATCAATTAATCAAGCAAATTTCACAGGATCCTGGTCTATTACTACGGGTGAATGTTTTCTCTTTACATTGTTTTATTACATTTTTTCATGCTGTTCATTTCTTCTGGTACGCATCAGAAATCTGGCATAGGATTTACCTTCTCATGGTACCTTGTGTTTCTGCTCTCCCTACCTTTAATGTTTTCTTTTGATAGTGAAATCTGAGGGCAGATTCTCGTGGTTTAACCAGTGTAGCAGTTGTTATTCACTGCTAGCTGATGTGAACTCGAAGTTTGCTGCTCAGTTGTTCTTGTTTGGGTTCAATCTAGAGGATTTGGGATACTGGGGATTTAGTGTAATCCCTGTCCACTGGAGTCCTTGTACGACAGATTGACCTTTCTAAGATCTTGTGAGCTGGTGTCGAAGCATTGAAGGTTAAAAGCCCTTCTCTGATCTCAGGGCCGGTTCTGTGTTTAAATCTGATTGTCTCTCCTTCGAGAGTACGCTGAAGCAGATCTGGAGTTAGATGACCTTTGTTCTGATCTCAGGCTGCCCTTTGTATTTCACCCTTCTCTCCTTATTGTTTCATTCCATCATCTATCTCAAAGATCCTTTAGTATAGATGACGTGCCCTATGAAAGCCTTGGGTAGTTGTTTGTAATTAATCCCCTTTCACGACTCCATAGCCCAATGGATGGCACAGTCTTGATCCACCCTCTTTTGCCAAAACGTCCTACTGCTCTGCTCCCTTTTTCCCATTACCTTCTCAGTCTATGATCTCATGGCCCAACTGATAGCCGACCCAATCATTTTAAACCCCCCTTGCGCATCATACCTAGCCTAACATCACATCTCGAGCTTCAAATATATATCATTCTTTGTCTTATTGGAGAGATCCCTCTCCGGGTCTAGGAGGGCTAGATATTAGGGCCCCAAAGTGGTTCTGATATTGTCTCATCTTTGGTCTTGCCAATCTGGCCAAACATGGGAGCTCCAACATAATGGCGACTCCATTAGGGAAAAATCTAAGAGTACTTAACCATTGACATTGGTCTGTGTCCCATTGCAGTCCCCAACATAATGACGATTCCACTGGGGAACAACTCAGACCAATGCCTTTAGATTGGTTTCAATGCTGATGGTGGACAACAACTTGTTACAAAAGATCCAAATTCATCCACTTGGCGACTCCACACCTTATAATCCAAAAAAAAAGCCCCAATGACTCCACTGGTGGAGAACTCTGAACTGGTTGAGAAGCTACAGTGACCTTCTTCGCAAAAACATGGATCCAGACATGGACAAAGATGCAAAGCTTGATGCTTTGGCAGATCAATTAAACGGATTAGTGATCATATTTGGTAAAGTGCTGGAGATGCATATGGCTAACCTGAATGCAAACGATGATTATTCAGAACAACCCATGCATTTTCCCGCGCAAGAGCCAACTCCAGACCTGGACGATGAGCAAGACATGTATGATGATCTTGGTCTAGAGTTTGCTCTTGCTTGGGAAAATTCTCAAGATGAGGCTCATGAAGATATCCCGCCTCAGGATCAGTTCGTACGAGAAGCAAAGGACTGCGGATCTTCTATCTGTGTTAAAAACGAAATTCCTATATTGACAGAAGAAGAGATGGCCCGAATATCAAACACACAGTCCACCCCTGAAGCCTTCTACGGAACTGATGCAGATCCAGAAAACTCCTCTGAGGATCCGGGCGAAGAAAGACCTGCTGAGAATCCGATAGGTTTGATTGGTGACATTGCTTACGATTATGACTTTCCTAGTTATGATCTATTTGATGATGATTGTTTCCAGAGAGACGCTGAGCTTGCAGGACCATCATCAGTAGACCCATGGGAGGAAAGTCGGGGACAACAACTCCAGAGAAGCAATGAACCCAGTCAACCTATCTATGACACTGATGGAGAAATCTACGAAAGCATCAGTGATGAGTGTCATGAGATTGGAGGTCTGCAGTCTTTCCTTTCAGAAGACGAGGAGGAAAGCAAAGAAGGGATTCTTGAGCAGGATGAAAGTAAAGAGCTTTCCCTTGAAATAGAGGAAGTATTGGAAAATATCCCTGCTCATGAATACACAAATCTTTTCATGGAGCTCGGCCCAACAGAGCAGAACATATCAGAGCTCCAAGAGGACTCAACAACGATGTACGATGAGTCCTCCGGTTCAGAAGATGAAGGAGACACTCTACCCCAAGACAGTCTTTTTCTCAGTCCAGTGGAAGAAGAAGAAATCCTGGTTGAAGCCTGCCTGCCAGATATTCATAACCAGGTATCATTTCATGATCCTTACGTTCATTTCCTGCAAACATTTGAAGAAGGATCAAAGGTATTTTTGAGCAGCATGCTGCAAACAGAATTTTTTTTTTTTAAAGCTGTTGTTGAGGAACAGAGAGAGTGTGAGTGGCCCTACCTATCCAGCTTGCTCAAGGAGTTGAGCAGAAAAGACTAGCCATTGGATCACTTGATGGACTGGTTGCATTGGAAGACAATGTTTGTGAGCTAGAATTGCAAATATTCCAGTTAAAGTAGGGTAGGTAGGAAAAATCTCAATAAAGCTCAGTCCATGAGCATTTAGTCAGTTATTTTAATTTCCACAAGGTTTATAGTCCATGAGCAGTTTTTTCTATTATGCCATGGTCCGCAACAAGTCGGACAGTCTAAACCTGGCTTGACTATTTTTCAATTTCTGTCTTAGAATGTAGAGAAGAAATCTGCTAGATAGTTTAATCCTAGCAGATGTAGTTTAGGTAGAAAAAATATGAGACCAACAGTTTAATCTGGTTTCATGGAGTAATAAGGGTAGAAGTAGAATAGGTTTATTTTTCCTGTTTATGAAAAATTGATGATGTAAGGGTCTGCAAATCCAAATGCACCCAGAAGAAAAAATGTTAGGATTTAGTCTCGGTAGGTCGCTGTTTGAGTAATGTTGTTGCTGATATGTGTCTTCATGGTCTGTGGCAGCTGAAATCAAAGAAAAAAAAGGGTGGTTCAAGCATCAGGCATCTGGCCTATACCAAAGATCATTCTCTGAATTCTTGACTCCTTCAAGAAGAAGCCATCCCCATGTGGAGCCACTGTTAGCCCCCTATGATTTTTTTGACAATGCAAATAGGGGGCTAGAATGTTTTTCAAGCGTTCAAGGAATGCATCTCTTCTGAAAACACATCATCCTTGAAGCCTCCTGTGCCTTTTCCCTTTGATCAATCCTCACTGCTGTTCCTGATTTTAAAACCCCTCTGTTGTGAAGAAGATTCCCAAAGGCCTCCATTTTTCCTTTTATCTCAACCCTATTAAAACTTTGTTTGCATCACTTTTTCCTCCCTTCTAATTCCCCTCGAACCCTTCAAATATCCTTTGTTTGGTTTGATATCCCCTTATTCTATCTACCATTTCCCTCTTTAGCCTTAAAATCCTTTTTTTTGGCTAAAAACCCATATCTTTCCATATGAGAGGCTTAGCCCCTTTCGGCTAGTCCTTTAACCACTTCCCCTCCATAAGCACGGGCGCTAAGACCAAGCGCTAGTCCAAAGCGCCCATTGCATCGGAAAATCAGAGCGGGACATGCTTCCATTGTAAAGCCCAAAGTTCCAATGCAATGGTGTGACAGTCTGTCGGATTTGAGTTGTTTTCCACCGTTGATTGAAATAGATCCAACGGTCGTCACAAGTTCTTTCACTCTCGCATCTCCCTTTCGTCCCCTCCGATTGCATGCCCACTGTCAATTCACTTTGATCCAACGACCCTCACATTTTCTCTCTGATCGCAATCGCAAATTTTAAACTATGCCACCCTCCATCCCTCCCGATTGTGATCCTGGCCATTGAATCCACAAGAACCAATGGTCAGGATCTGCCCTCATTCCGTTATGTGCCCCTCGATTGGACTCCTCCGATCCAATCGCAGCTATCAAACTCTCATAAATCCGACGGTCCAAAGCCAATCACCCTATCGCCCATCGGATTTAGGTCCCCCCATCGCTTCCCTCCTATTAGATCTCAGCTGTCCATCTCAGCCAGATCGACGATCCATGAGCTTTCTTCCACTAAACCTCCATTTCAATGCATTTTCACCTATTTTCCTTACAGCCACTGTCTCCACAGTTGTGCCACTATTCTTCCAGGCCTCACAACATCTCTTCCGCCACCCCTGGATTTTATAATTGGTTTATTTTACTGTGCAGGGTATACAGAGTGGTGAATTCACTCTAATCGCAGTCACTGTGATTCGGAACATAGAGTGGCCATTACAAAAATGACTCAGTGAAATGGCAGAGACGGATTCAACAGATTAAAGCAAGTTAATTGAATATTTGACTCCTAATCCCGTGATCAAAGGATTAATGCGCAGTCCGAAGATTAGAAAGAGCACACGAAACGAGCCATATTTGCTCTCAGCATTAGTAGTACATTTTCTTAGAGTAGTACACCCTCCGACAGAAGTCTCCATGCCTCCTCGAACTCCCAAAGGCCATCTCACTGATTGAAAGCTTCCAAAGACTATCAGGACAACAATAATGGAGGTATGGGAGCCCAACAGACCTTCAGTCACCTTACTTGCTTCAGAAGACAAAACAGAGAGCCTTATAGCCAGGAAGAACTTCAAAGAAACATCAGAGGTCAAATCCGACCTGACAAAGACTCCAAGCTAGACCACCAAGTACATCGTAGAGATATTAAGCGGAGTGGGCGTGAAATGCCTCCTCCACTCTGTCTTAATAAATCGACTTAATGTGTGTCACCTACCCCTGCTATCCATTCTTCCTATAAAGAATCCCAGAGAACACTTTGTAAAGGGTTGGGATTGCGTTATCACTGTTGTAGTTGTAGGGATTCATTTTTGTCTGTTAGAAATAGTTTTGGGAGAGGGTAGCAGAGTAGTCTGTAATGCAGTAGGCTGGGAGGAGGAAGTTGGGACTGTAATCAGCTATAGAGCTCAATGTATGTCACTGGTTTTGCATCAATTAATCAAGCAAATTTCACTGGATCCTGGTCTATTACTACAGGTGAATGTTTTCTCTTTACATTGTTTTATTACATTTTTTCATGTTGTTCATTTCTTCTGGTACGCATCAGAAATATGGCATAGGATTTACCCTCGCATGGTACCCTATGTTTCTTCTCTCCCTACCTTTAATGTTTTCTATTGATAGTGAAATCTGAGGGCATATTCTCGTGGTTTAACCAGTGTAGCAGTTGTTATTCACTGCTAGCTGATGTGTGAACTCGCAGTTTGCTGCTCAGTTGTTCTTGTTTGGGTTCAATCTAGAGGATTTGGGATACCGGGGATTTAGCGTAAGCCTTATCCACTGGAGTCCTTGTACGACAGATTGACCTTTCCAAGATCCCGTGAGCTGGTGCCAAAGCATTGAAGGTTAAAAGCCCTTCTCTAATCTCAGGCCCGGTTCTGTGTTTAAATCTTATTGTCTCTCCTTCAAGAGTACGCCGAAGCAGATTTGGAGTTAGATGATCTCTGGTTTGATCTCAGGCTGCCCTTTGTATTTCACCCTTCTCTCCTTATTGTTCCATTCCATCATCTATCTCAAAGATCCTTTAGTATAGATGACGTGCCCTATGAAAGCCTTGGGTAGTTGTTTGTAAGTAATCCCCTTTCACGACTCCATAGCCCAATGGATGGCACAGTCTTGATCCACCCTCTTTCGCCGAAACTTCCTACTACTCTGCTCCCCTTTTCCCATTACCTTCTCAGTCTATGATCTCATGGCCCAACCGATAGTCGACCCAATCATTTTAAACCCCCCTTGCGCATCATACCTAGCCTAACATCACATCTCGAGCTTCAAAGATATATCATTCTTTGTCTTATTGGAGAGATCCCTCTCCAGGTCCAGGAGGGCTAGATCCTAGGGCCCCAAAGTGGTTCTGATGTTGTCTCATCTTTGGTCTTGCCAATCTGGCCAAACATGGGAGCTCCAACATATACTATGCTGCCTACCCCTAGTCGACTTTCATAATCCATCTCCATGGATTGCATATCGGGCCTTCCTTCTACTAATCATGGCAACAACTTTGTTTTTTTTTTCGTCAACAGATTCTCGAACTTGACCATTATGGTGATCTGCAAGAAGAATATCACAGCAGAAGCCACTACTAAACTCTTCTTTGAATGAGTTTGGGTACACTTTGGGATCCCACAGTCTATCATCTCATATCGGTACAATAGGTTCCTTGGTATATTTTTGCCCAAATGCTGGTTGATTCTCGACGCCAAGCTCACCAAGTCCGCAACTTTCCATCCCCAAACTGATGGACAGAGTGGAGTCGTCAATAGGATGATCGTACAGTACATTATGCACATGTAGAACTCAAAGAATCCATGCACATGGGATGAGAGCCTCCCCTATGTACAACCTAGCTATAACTGTGCTCTCCATGGTTCAACCAGCCACAACCCCTTTTAGGTGGGCTTGGGATTCTAGCCACTATGTCCCATTGACGTAGCCATGCCATTTGCAGCTACTCAGGCAGATTCGGCTCATGTCCAGTCTAAAGCTGACAAGATGAAAAACTTCATTGAGCGCATCCATCACATCCTCCAATAGTTTCATGAAATATTGGACAGATCCAATGCTAAGTACAAGCAGTGACATGATCAACATCGACTGCCACGCAACTTCCAAGTGGGAAACAAAGTGTAGTTGCATTTGCAGAAGGAGCACCTCACTCGACCCCACCTCAAGCTTCGCCTAGTTTGATATGGTCCATAAACCATCACCAAGGTTATATGGGACAATGTCTTCGACCTCAGTGTTCCACCATTCCTTGGTATGCACCCAGTGTTTAATGTGCATCGCCTTTAGTCCTACTTTCCACATCTATTGGACACATCCAACATGGCAGAACAACTCACACCAAGAGAGTTAAACCCAGACTGCATGGGACAAACCACAACTGATTGAATCATGGACACATAGATAAAGAACACCCACCAGTAGAGGATCATGCTATACCGAGTTGTCAGAGCAGGCCAACCCCTTCACTAGGGAAAGTGGTTCACCAAGGACGAGGTTCAACATAATTTTCTCCACCTCATGGAGGATCTACACGCAATGGCCACCATTGCTTCTTAACATGGGAGGAATGATCTAGGTAAATATTGGTGGCCACCCGTCTATTCCACCTAGTTAGTTTCATCAGTTTTCTTATTTACTATTTTTAGCATTTTTTTAGGTCCTAAACTTCCAGAGCCGTTTTTAGGCCCCAAACTACATTATTTTTGCATGATTCCTTTAGATATTTCATAGAAATTGCATCAAAAGTTGTATTCCTCAGAGATATCCTTCCAACAAGGTATCATATGCATCAAGCATAGATAATATGACCAAGTTACGACCTCGGGAAGTTGGCTGCCCAACTAACCCCAACGGGGCCCATAAACTCTTGGTGTTACATCTCATTAGCTTAGGTTTTTAGTTGTTTAGGGTTTTCTCTTATTGTTCAATAATAAAAAGGCCCTTGAGCCTCATTGTAACACATTTCAGAGGCATGTAGCCACCACATCTCTTCTCAGAGATAAGCAACCATCGCATGAACATGCATATTTTCTGTTATGTCTGTAAGCATTTTTCAATATTTGATATTAATGAAATGAAGTTTTATTCGTGCCGCATCTCTGCGTTTATGTTTGTTTTTGTATTTTATTGTGTTCTTGCATAAGTCTGGATCAAATTTGGTTAAAAATTCACATATTTTTTATGTGTATATGATTAAATGGATGATATTCGCCAAAAAATTACCAATTTTAATGGTAAATTGCATGTTCTTTATTAAATATTTGCCTCGATTCTATACATATGAATTTTCAAACTAGAATAGTCACCTACAATACCATATTTAGGAAAAATTTTAAGTCCTTAAAAAATACCTTGATGAATTCCATTGAAATAAATTCCCACTTCCACTTAGAAATGGGATTAGTTGTAGAAATCCCCCTAGATGTCTACATTCTAGTTTTACTTGTTGGCACTCGAGGCATTTGGAAATGTACTCAACGACATCCTTTTTCATGTTTGGTCACTATTACATCTTTTTCATAGTTGTTACCATTTTCTAATAACCTCGATGACCAAAATATGCTCTTTTATGTAACTTATCAGAAATAATATTTTTCAATTCAACCATACAAGGTATATACCACCTTCCTCTAAAATTTATCACACCATCCTCCACGAGGGAGTAATTCTTGCTCAATTCCCCTTCTAGCTCTTGCTACAAGCATTCTTTCACTTGTTGGTAGTGTTAATCCTCCCACATTTCTTCTTTAATATTATTTTTAATGCCAACCTCGAAGGTATTGATGGTTTCCACTTGAGCCACTTGTATCATTTTGCTAAGTGCATCGTCTACTTTATTTTCCTTGCCTTTGATATATTTAATTTCAAAATAAAATTAACTAATCAAGGCTAACCATCTTGTTTGTATTGTATTCAACTTGGAATGATCAAATAGATACCTCAACCTTCCATGATCTGACATTAATATAAATTTCCTTATGAGGAAATACCTCCACATTTTTCATTCATGCACGATAGCTGCTAATTCCAAAACTTGAGTGATATAATTCCTCTTGTGCTCATTCATATTTCACGATTCATAACATGCTACATATACTTCTTGCATCAAAGCTCCAACAAGCCCGGCTTACTTGCAGTCATTTGTGCTCACTATATAATCATTTTCTAGGTCTATTATCCTCAATATCAATGCACGTGTGAGAAAATATTTCAATTGCTCAAATATGGCTTCACATTTCCATATCCATTGGAATTTAATTCCTTTTCTTTGCAACATTATGATTTGATGCCCAATCTTTGAGAAATTGTGGGTGAACCTCCAATAACAATCATCCAGTCCCATTAAGGATCATATTTCTTCCACGTTATAAGGAGTAGGCCTCTCTATGATGGATTTTATATTCTCTGGATCCACTATTACTCCTTTGGAGACAATGTGTCCCAAGTGCTAAAATTGTGACTAGAAAAATCCACACTTATTTAGTTTGGCATATAACTTGTGCTCTCTCAACAATTTCAATAATGCGGCTAAGTTTTCTTCATGTTCCTCTTTGGTTTTTGTATCGACCAAGATTTTATTGATAAAACTAGCACAAACTTGTGCAAATATGGATTAATACATTATACATTAAACTCGTCAATTTTGTTGGGGAATTTGTGGCTCCAAATGGAACAACCACAAATTCATAGTTCCCATACATTATTTTGAAAGACCTTTTATGGATGCCTTCATCTTTGATTCATACTTGATGGTACCTAGATCTAAAATTGATCTTTGAGAACATTGCATCTTCCCTTAGCCTATCAAATAGATCTACAATCCTTAGCATAGGATATCGGTTCTTTATCATGGCCTTGTTTAACTATATATAGTCAATGCAAATTCTCAATGAGCTATCCTTCTTATTTACAAATAATGTAGGTGGTCCCCACGACGATACATTGGGTCTAATATATTATCTTTTCGTAAATTATTTCAATTGCAATTTTAACTCTACCAACTCTAGTGTACTCACTCGGTTGATCTTTTGACACAACCATTGATCCTAACAGTATTTCAATTGAGAAGTCAATTTATCTTCTTGGTGGAAGTCCTATGATATTTTCAAGGGAAACATCAGTAAATTTTATTATTATTTCATTTCAGTCTTTAGCAGCCTCCAATTCTTTGGTTACTTAAACAATGTAGAATTCACACCCCTTCCGGCTGCACCTCTTCAGTAGCAGCATAGTTATTTACCTAATGGTTATAGGTTTTGTATTTCCATGCAACATTGTCCTTTCCCCTTCCTCATTAGGATACTCTATTGACTTGTTGTTGTAGTAAAATTTGGCTTTGTGATCCATTATTCAATCCATTCCAGTTAGCATGTCATATGAACCCAATGGTAGCACATTTATGTTTGAAAATGTGGCCATGTCATTTATTACCATTGGGAAAGACTTCACCACATCTTAGACTCGCCTCTCAATCCTCGTTTCTAGTTGGAATAACTAGGAATTTTCACGGGTTTTCATTTGCAATGCACACTTTTCTACAACTTGTGGACTTACATAGTTGAAATTGGAGCCAAGGTCAATCAAAATTTAAACAAACTAGTTATTGATTGTACCTTCCATTTCAATCACTAAGGCTTGGTGATCGACCTACCTATTGTCCAACGTTGCATAGATGTGTGGTATTCTCTAAATCACACCATCAACTACCTCCACTCTCTGCACATTGTATAGTCATTGGGCCATTCTTTTGTTGTTGAGGACGATCTCCCTTCCCATGGTTTTCTCCACAAATCCAAAACTTCATAGGTTATCCTATGAAACCCTTGGCTTCCTTTCCTATAGGTTGAGAGAATCAATCTCTACCAATAGTAATAGATATTTTCTAAAACTCACCTCTGATAACAGTGGAAAAAATCACATTCTTTCCTCCAGCCTATTGTCTTGCAACATTCTTCACTTTTCCTTTAAAGTTGGGCTTATCCTTTTATTTCAAATTAGTTTTTTACTTTGTCTTGTGCTTAGATTCTTCATATAAATGTTTGATCTTCCAAATGGAGTCCTCCAGAGTATGTGGCTCGTAAAAATCTATTATTTCCATGAATGCTTGTGGAAACCCATTGAGATATTTCTAAATCTTTTCCTTTTCATCCTTGAGGTATGGCACATACCTGGACATCTCCAAGAATATAGTTGTATATTCATTAGTTGTTAGCTACCCTAGTTTGTGCTCATAAAATTATTTAGACTTGTTTTCATAGTATCTTTTGAATGGGTAATTTTTTCTAAAATACCTCTCAAATATACTCCATTATAGCACTTTCTCGTTAATATTATTAACGTTCTTCCAGTCTTCCCGCTAGATAACAACTCTTTCATTCAAGTTGAAGATGGCCACTCTTACTTTCATATTCTCAGAGTAATCATGCACTTTGAAATATTTTTTCATTCCTAGAAACCATGCTTCTTCTTCCTCTTCCTTCCTCACCTATCCATCGAATATAGGAGGATTTTCCTTCTTGAATTCTTCGGGCATATAATATTTCCCCCTCCTTTTTGGTTGATAGTTCCTTTTGGTTGAAAAATTAGGCAGTTGCTTGTGACTATTTATTCTTCTATCTGGAGTACTAAATGTAATTTATCCTCTCACTGTATCCTTTCTTTCCTACCTATATATTTTCTTGGATATGTTTCCATATACACTGCCAGTTCTTACTTCATTTTTTCCAAGTCTTTATGAAATTTGCATGTCTTTATCTCTCCCTAGGTGGTTGGCCCTAGATCATGCTACCTCTACCTTCGAAAATATTATAGGGTGTTAGGTCCCTATATTACTAGTATAGTCCCTTATTGTTATTAGTGTAACCCCCTTATTGTTATTATTGTACTCTTGTAACCCCCATTTTGTTATTATTGTGCCCTTAAATTGTTATTGTTAGGTCGGCTAGGATTACAATGTGGCCCACTAGGATTACATTATGGCCACATGGACTCTTATATATAGAAAGGAGGTTTTGTAAATTGTATCATCCAAGAATTGTTCATTTATGTAATGTATTGGAGGTTGCCCCCTCGAAGTGGCTTATTTCTAAGGCGTTGATATCTCTTTTATTCTATTTTTGGAGCTGGTTACAAAACATAGAGTTTTAAATATAATTATATTTACTTCTACTTTTTATTCTTAAGCCATAAAAATCATTTAATTTTCAACCTTATAACTTCTCAACTCATCCCTTGTACTTCTAAGGGTGTCCATCCAATCAAGGGATTTTGCATCCATCCTTTTATTAACTGATTCTTCTTTCTGACACTGTTGGAATTTATCAATGTTGTGCTACACCATTCTTCTACTCATTCCCTTACCCTTTTTCATCTCTCGTGTCTTCTTAAGTTTTTTTACGTACACATAATTGTTATCCAATAAAAATATAAATCAACACATTTACCCACCACCTTGGCTTAATTTCAATAATCCTATTGACATATGGATATATGAAACACCGAATTTCAAGTTAACATGCTTATTAGAAAATAAATAACATATCAAAATATCGTATCTTCATCATTTTATAGTTCTAGCATCAACACTGATATGCATACAACACTCAGTCTACAATAAACACACAATCAATATTTAAAGGGCTACAACCAACACCCATTTGCACAGAGCAAATAATGACTAGAAAACACCACGGTTTGTAACAAAGCTCTATATTATATACTTTTAGGACCATTCATTTCAAGTGTTGAACATGGATGCTCTGATACCACTCTATAAGACACCCTCCCACCCTCTTGGTCTTCCCAAGTCTAGTGGGAGGTGTTATTTTAACCCAATCCAACCTCCATAATTCCATCATGGAAATGGGGTCACAAAAATTTCCTTCCTTCCCAAAGTTTTTAGAATCAACTTTGGATGACACCATCACACCCAACTCATCAAGTGCTTTCTAGAAATATAAAATTTTCCTTGATCCAACTCTTAGAACAAAATTTATGCTCATTTGAAGTTGACCCTCTTAAACCCCTTGCCACATTATTGAGTCACTTGCCACATGGTATTCACATGGCACTACCACCTCTCATGAGATAGAATGCTACACTCACCACATCATAGAGAAACAACACCATTTTGCCACACCCAATATGCTAAGAGTTTTCCACTTCTATACTTCCTATCTCAGGAGTACAATTTCCAATTATTGATGGTATTTTATGACCATGTCAGCCCATTTCCCCAGAAAATGCAATTTAGGGCTTCAAAGCAGTTTCGGAAGTTCAAGACCTAAAAACTGCCAAAAGTAGAAAATATAAAAAATAGGAAATTGTGTTGTGAGTTAAGTGGAATAGCTCGGTGGCTACTCGTATCCACCTAGATCATTCCTCCCCTTTGAAAACAATGGTTTTCTTTGTGTTGAGTGCCTCCATTAGATGGGGAAACTTGTGATGATCTCGGTCCCTAGTTGTTGAAATTGGAAACAAGAAACATTGAAAATGGTAACCATAAATGGAATTCAGAAAATGACAGCCATAAATGACACCATATGAGGCTTCTGATTTAATATTCCCTTAATTAAAAACACTATTACCGATGAAATAGGTAACCTGACCTCAAAACGAGAACTCTAACCCAAAAAGACTCAAAAAACATGAAAAAACACCATAAAAACAAAAAAAAGTGTATTCCAAAACGCACTTGGTTTTTTTTTAAGGTTAAATTTCAACATTTTATAAAATTATGCTAAAAACAAAATTGTTTATTGAAAAAAGGATTGAAAAAACATCCTCAAAACAAAACCCGTTGATGCTGTAATAACAAAAAAAAAAAAATTGTGTCTTATTTTTGACATTTTTAAAAATAGAAATAACATTTTAAAATTTTTTAAATTCAAACATTAAAAAAAAACCTAAAATTTAAGGAAAAAAATAAATTTAAAAAATAAAAACATTTTAAAGCTTAAAATTTAAAAATATATAGGAATAAAAAAATTAAAAAAAAAAACAAAATAAAAATTTTAATTCAAACATTAAAAAAAACCTAAAATTTAAGAAAAGAAATAAAAAATAAAAAAATTTAAAGATTAAAATTTCAAAATATATAGAAATAAAAAAATAAAAATAAAAACAAAATAAAAATATTAAATTAAAAGAAGAAGAAGAAGAAGAAGAAGGAAAGAAATTATAAAAAATAAAATATAGAAATTAAATTTAAAAAAGAAAAAGAAAATGTTTATTAAATTAGAGAAAAAGAGAGAAAAAAAATGTAAATTTTAAAATAAAAAATTAAATTTAAAGAAATATATTAAAAAAATTAGAAGTAAAAAAATGAAAAATAAAATACATTAAAAATATTAAATTTAAAAAATTATATATTAAAAAAACAAATAGATTTTAAAAAATAAATTAAATTTAAATTATAAAAAATAATATATATATATATATATATAAACTTAAATTAAAAATATGTATATTAGATTTTATTAAATTTAAAAAAATGGTTAATATTAAAATAACAAATTAAATTTAAAAAAAAAAAATTATTAAATTTTAATAGATAAATGATTAAACAAATAAATTTTGAAAAAAAAAAAAATGTTAAAATAAAAACTTAAAAAATCAATTAAAATTGAAAAAAATAAATTAAATAAAAAACAAATTAATTTGAAAATATTAAGTTTATATATATATATAATTTTAATTGAAATAAAAAAAATATAAAAATTTTATGTAATTAAAAAATAAAAAATAAAAAATAAAATATTAAATTCAAATAAATTAAAAAAAAAATACAAAATTTACTAAATTTTAAAAAATTAAATGAAAAAACTAAACATAAAATTTAATTAAAAAAAAAAAGAAAAAATTGAAAAAAAAAATCAATTAAATAAAAAAAAAATACAAAATTTAATAAAATTTTTTAACAAAATTTAGAAAAAATAAAATTAAAAACAAAAAAAATGAATTAAAAAAAAATAAAATTAAAAAAATAAAATTTCAAATATAAAAATTAAATTTTAAAAAAATAAATAAATAAAAAAAAATTGAATTTAAAAAATAAATAAATAAATAAATAAAGAAGAAGAAGAAGAAAGAATTTTTTGATCGTGGTGGTGCCGCCAATCGGCGTCCCGCCTAGGTGGCGGTGGAGGCTGGCCGCTGGACAAGAGGCCAATTCCGGGAATCGCCCTTCCACTGCGGGAGGGTGATTCCCAGAATCGGTCTCCCGCCGCGAGAGGGCAATTCCTGGAATCGGCCTCGGGGCGATTCCCGGAATCGGCCTCCCGCCCAGCGGCCGGCCTCTGCCGCCACCTGGGCGGGAGGCCGATTGGTGGCGCTACCACGATCAAAAAATTATTTCCTCTTTTTTTTTTTTATTTTTTTAATTTTTTATTATTAAATTTAAATTTAAATTAAATTTAATTTAATTTAAATTTTTTTTTTTTAATTCAAAAAATTTAAAATTATTTGTTTTTTTAGTTCAAATTTTTTATTTTAAATTTAATTGTTTAAATTTTATTTTATTATTATTATTATTATTATTATTATTTTTATTAATTTAATATTTTAGATTAATTATTTTTTAAAATTTAAAATTTATTTATTAAATTTATTAAATTTTAATTTAATTTAATTTAATTTTTTTTTTTAAATTTTTTAGTTTATTTAGTTTTTCATTTTTAAAATTTATAAATTGTTTCATTTAAAAAAAACAGTAAATTTATGGATATTTGTTTTTTAATTATTTGCCCGTGGTTTTTTTCATTTTTTTTGTTTTTTAATGATAGTTTTATTTATTTATTTATTTATTTATTTTTGGTTAATTTTAAAATTTGTATTTTTTTTCTTCTTCTTATTATTATTTTAATTTTAATTTTCTCTTTTTTGTATTTTTTTTTAAATCTAAATTTTAATTTTGTAATTTAAATTATTTTTAAATTTTTTATTTTATTTTATTTTTTATTTTTATTTATTTATTTTAATTTAATTATATGGTTTTTTTTAATAACTTAGAAAAAAATGTTTTTGATGTTTTTTTTTTGGTTAATTTTTGTTTTTTTTTTTCCTTTAAATTATGTGTTTTTTTTTTCAAATTTTGTCATTTCTTTTGATATAATTTCCGAATATTTTTGTTTTTTTTTTTTAAATTTATTTTTGTTTAAATTTTTTATTTTTATGAGTTAATTTTGTTTTTTTAAACATTTTTATTGTTTATATATATATTTTAACTAAGTTTTGTGTTTTATTACCAACATGAAAATCACCACTCTAAACAAAAGAGGTTGATGCTGCATCAATACGTTTCAAAATTAGCATGAAAATCACCACTCTAAAAAAAAAAGTTGATGCTGCATCAATACGTTTCAAAATTAGCATGAAAATCACTAGCATTTTAAAGCAAATATTCATACTTCATAGATAAAAATATTAGAGTGTCGAAAATGTGCTAAAAAAAAAGGGTGATTCTGCATCACCACTTTTCAAAATCGGGTGCTTTTTATGCTACCAAAAAAAAGTAGGTAACAATGCGGTTACCTATTTCATCGGTAACACTGTTTAAATTGGAAGAGAAATTGTAATTTAATCTCATGACAAATTGTATTAGTTAACTAAGTTAGAATGACTGAGTTAGCTTAGGAAATTCGAGTCAGAGGTCAAATAGGAGGGCATGTAGAGGATTTTCCTATTTTTATGGGGTCCAGTTACAGTGATTTGCGAGTTGTAATTAGTTAACTCAAGAAATTGAGTTAAAATAAGTTAAACTAGTTCTAACTAGGAGATGAGCTAGTGAGAGGTCAAGTGAATTAAATCTGATTTAATTCACAAATAGTGATCAATCAGTTAATTGATAATCTGTTATAAATAGTTGTTGCATGTCAATTATAAGGAATGTCTAGTTGAGACTGAGGTTAAAGGGAAGATATCTATCAGTTTTAGTATTAGAAAATTGTATAGGTCATGCATAAGGTCATCTGGAAGGCCTTGAAGGATTGCACAATCATTAATTGGTATTTCCTAATTAATAGGGGTTTAATTAGCCCAAGAATGTGTAAGGAAGGTAGGCCAACCAAAGGCAAGCAACAGGTTAAATATTGGTCCAAACTTTCTATGATTGTAAGCCAAATCTGAGCTAGTTCAGAGTGAGATAGTCAGGAGAGTGGAGAGGTTTCTCAGTGTGAGGAATAAAATTGTATTGTTTCATGATATTTACCATATGAAATATAAAGATAGAGGGGTTTTGAGAAGTTTCTTTCCCCAAATACATCTTGTGTTGTGTGATTGATAATTTCTTTCTCTTACTTGTTATGTGATTGTGTGATCATGTTTTATTTCCGCAAATTGTAGAAGGATTGAGTATCATGTTTTAGTACATTACAAGATTGAATTTAATCCCATTGTTATATTTTCTACATGGTATCAGAGCACCAGGAATCACAATAGAAGAGAAGAAATTGATTTTCTCTTGAACAGGTTCGATGATCCAAGTGGATATTGGTGGCCACCCGCCTATATTCCACTTGGGGCCCCACCATTCTTTCTTTTAGTTTTTTCAGCTTCCTTAATTGTAGCACAATTTACAATTTTTAGCAGTTTTTTCGAGTCGTGAACTTCTGGAGCCATTTTGAGGCATTAAACGAGGCTTTTTGGAAAAAAAGAGAGAAGCATGGGCCTGCGACCGATGTTTCTCACATAAAAAGTTGTAGTCCTTGGATAAGTCTTTCTAACGAGGTATTGTGTGCGTCAAACGAAGATCGTATGCCAAAGTTACGTCCCCGGAAAGTTGATGTACCAATTTACCCAAATGGGGCCCATAGTTTTGGCACTTCATCTCCTAGGGTTAGGTTTTTGGATGTTTAGCATTTTCCATTGTTTCTCAATAATAAATAGGCCTTCGAGCCTCATTGTAAAACAGTTTAGAGGCCTGTATCTGTCACATCTCTTCTCATAGATAAGCTACCAGTGCCCTAGCTAGTTTATTTTTGTTCTGTCTGTAAGCATATTTCAGTTATGTGATATTAATTAAATGAAGTGTTATTTCCATTACATCTTTGTATTTATGGTCTTATTTCTGCCACGTCTCTACGTTTATGTGTATTTATGTATTTTATCGTGTTCCTGCATAAGTCTGGATCAGTGGTATCAAAGCGCTCTACTTTTTCTTAATCATTATTTGCATGTCCCCAACAAGGTCGGGGTATAAGGAGTTAGGGCCTGATTTGGTTGAACCTTTGCAAGATCAACCTTGCAAACCCCGACGGCAGCCCATGGGGGACGAAAAGAAAGATGAGGGAGGAGGAAATCTTATCAAAATATTTCTCAAGGAGGCCCTCGAGAAACAAATGAATGCAATGATGGATAACTTTTCCCAGATCTGTTGTGTAACCAGCTCCAAAAAGAGAAGAAAAGAGATATGAACGCCTTAGAAATAAGCCACTTCGAGGGGGCAACCTCCAATACATTACATAAATGAACAATTCTTGGATGATACAATTCACAAAACCTCCTTTCTATATATAGGAGTCCATGGGGCCATAATGTAATCCTAGTGGGCCACGATGTAATCCTAGCCGACCTAACAATAATAATTTAAGGGCACAATAATAACAAAATGGGGGTTACAAGGGTACAATAATAACAATAAAGAGGTTACACTAACAACAATAAGGTACTATACTAGTAATATAGGGACCTAACATGCCCCTCTCCTTCAAAAAAGTGTTGTCCTCAACGCTTGAGTAGCTCTGGGTGCTTCTGTATAAAATTCTCATCCTCCCATGTAGAATCTTCAGTGGGTAAGTTCTTCCACATGATGAGATACTCTGAAATTGATCGATTCCGTAGTTGTCGAGTTCTTTTTTCCATGACTGCTTCAGGTTCCAATATGATTTTCCCTTCCCCATCAAGTTCTGGCAATACTGTTTGAACTGGAAGATCTTCACCTATAACCTTCTTTAAGCATGAAACATGGAAAAATGGATGTACTCGCGAAGAAGCAGGAAGCTCCAATTTGTATGCCATAGTACCAATCTTTTGCAACACCTTGTAAGGACCATAGTACTTTGGCGATAATTTATTATCCTTCTTTGCTTGCTTGAGGGACATTTGTTTGTATGTTTGTAGCCGTAAAAATACCCAATCTCCTACATCAAAACTTCTCTCGCTACGATGTTGATCTGCCTGTTGTTTCATTCGATTTTGTGCAAAATTCAGGTTATCCTTTAAGAGTTGGAGAACTTCTTGCTGATGCTCGATGTGATCTTCCACTGCTTGAACCTTCGAATTTTCCTTAAAGATGATGTGATGGATGGTGGATGATATCCATAAAGTGCCATAAATGGGGTCATTTTTGCTGCAGTATGGAAGGAAGTGTTATACCACCATTCAGCGAGAGGTAAGCACTTGACCCATTGTGTTTGTTTATCAGATACAAAACAACGAAGATATCCTTCCAAACATTTATTTATATCTCAGTTTGACCATCAGATTGAGGATGATAAGATGAGCTATGAGCTAATTGAGTACCCAAACAAGAAAAGAACTCCGTCCAAAAATTTCCCGTAAAAATGGGATCTCTGTCGCTCACAATAACCTTGGGCTTCCATGTAGCTTTTGAATTCTGTCCACAAATGTAGTAGCAACTGTACTTGCTTTAAATGGATGAGATAATGCACAAAAGTGTGCATACTTGGTAAGTCTATCAACTACCACCATGATGACATTCTTTCCTTCGGACTTAGGTAAACCTGTGATAAAATCCATTGAAATCTCCTCCCAACATTGACTTGGAATGGATAAAGATTGTAGAAGTCCCGGGGTCTTAATTGTTTCCACTTTATTCTGCTGGAAAACCAAACATTCCGCCACAAACTTTTGAATATCAGATTTAAGGCCATCCCAAAAAAATTCTTTCTTCACCCTGTGGTAAGTTTTTAAAAATCCTGAGTGTCCTCCTAAAGGAGAAGTGTGCAATTCCGGAAGAATCTTTTGTTTTAGTTGGGAATTCTTACAAAGATATAAGCGATCTTTGTACCATAAGGAATCATTTTTCCAACTAAATGTATCGGATGTACTAGGATCTTGCTGCAACTTTTGAATGAGTGTCCATACATCTTTGTCCTTCTTCCATTCATCTCTTGCTTCGGTTATCCAATCTGGTTGGATAATAGAAATGGCACAAAGCAATGCTTCCACCTCTTCATTCTTTCTTGAGAGTGCATCTGCAACAACATTAAGCTTTCCTTTTTTGTAGATTATTTTAAAGTCATAACCCAACATCTTTGTGACCCATTTTTGCTGCTCTTCTGATGATAGTCTTTGTTCCAAAAAGTGTTTAAGACTATCATGATCAGTTTTTACCTTGAAGTGTCTTCCCATTAGGTAAATTCGCCATTTCTTTAGTGCATGTAGTATTGCTAACATTTCCTTCTCATAAATAGGTTTCTGTAAATACTTTCCTTTGATTGGACGACTTTCAAAAGCAATGGGTCTTCCTTCCTGCATTAAAGCTGCACCAATTCCATTTCC